>CAKNYM010047080.1:49966-61450 GCA_932195095.1 Andricus curvator | reverse complement strand
CAATATGTGACGTGGAACGAAGAAACCAGTCTTAGGACCCAAAAATCAATTTCCCTGTTCTTATTGATTCTGAATAATGAAAATTTCCTTCATCAAATAAAAAAATCCTGAAAAAAAGTATTAGTTTTGAACCATATTTCTAAATTTTCATAAAAATATATGACCCTTTGACCAATTAGTTGAATTTTTAACTAAAAAGAATAATTTTTCCTCATAAAAGACGAATTTTCAACATAGTAGTCGAAGGTTTGACTAAAAAAGATGAATATTCCACTTAAAAATGAAATAGTTTTTCAAACAATTTCAATTTTTAATGAAAAACACTTGAGGTTAATCAAAAAAGTCCAATTAAAAAAAATGGAATTTTCCAGCATCAACTTTCTCATTACTATACCAATTGAGCTACCGCAGTCCGAGAGTAAAAATTCAAAAATTCAAATTTTTAAAATTTTCACTCTTGGAATTCGCTAGAGCTCTTTTTTCTTGCGTTGTCAATCAATTTCGCGTTATAAAAATAATTGCAATATGTGACGTGGAACGAAGAAACCAGTCTTAGGACCCAAAAATCGATTTCCCTGTTTTTATTGATTTTGAATAATGAAGATTTCCCCTATCGAATGAAAAAATCCTGAAAAAAGGATTACTTTATTACTAGATGTTTAATTTTTCAACAAAATAGATGATATTTTGACCAAATAGTTGAATTTTCAACGAACAAACTTCTCATTACATGTGAGGAGCTCGATCAATTGAGCTGCCGCAGCCAAACAGTGAAAAATTAAAATTGAAATTTTTGAAAATTTTTACTGTTGGAATGCAGTCGAGCTCTTTTTTCTCGCGTTTTCAATCAATTTCGCGTAATAAAAATAATTGAAATATGTGACGTGGAACGAAGAAACCAGCCTTAGGATTGAAAAATCGATTTCCCGGTTTTCATTGATTCTGATTAATTAAAATTTCCCCTATCGAATAAAAAAAATTCTTTGAAAAAAAGGATTACTTCTTAACCAGATTTTTTAATTTTCAACAAAATAGATGACCCTTTGCCCAAATAGTTGAGTTTTCAACCAAAAAGATTAATTTTCCACCTAAAATGAAATAGTTAAATTTAAAGTTTAAAAATTGTTTTTTACCATCAAAAAATGAATTCTCAATAAAATAGCTGAAATTTCAATTTTAAGTACAAAACACTTCAGTTTAACCAAAAATTCGAATTTAGAACAAAAATAGTAGAATTTTCAACCAACAACCTTCTCATTACATGTGAGGAGCTCCACCAGTTGAGCTACCGCACTTCAACGGAAAAAATTTGAAAATTTAATTTTTTGAAATTTTCACCGTTGGAATGCGGTAGAACTAATTTTTCTCGCTTTTTAAAATAATTTCGCGTGATAAAAATAATTGAAATATGTGACGTGGAACGAAGAAACCAGTCTTGGGACCCAAAAATCGATTTTCCTATTTTTATAGATTTCGAATAATGCAGATTTCCCTCATCGAATAAAAAAATCCTTAAAGAAGTATTACTTTTGAACCATATTTTTATATTTTAATGAAAATGTAAGGCTCCTTGAACAAATAGTTGAATTTAAAAAAAATAGAGTAATTTTCAACGAACAACCTTCTCATTACATGTGAGCAGCTCGATCAATTGAGCTACCGCAGCCAAACACTAAAAAATTAAAAAATTAAATTTTTGAAAATTTTTACTGTTGGAATGCAGTAGAACTCATTTTTCTAGCGTTTTTAATGAATTTCGCGTAATAAAAATAATAGAAATCTGTGACGTGGAACGAAGAAACCAGCCTTAGGATCGAAAAATCGATTTTTCGGTTTTCATTGATTCTGATTAATTAAAATTTCCCCTATCGAATAAAAAAAATTCTATGAAAAAAAAGGATTACTTCTCATGCAGATTTTTAAATTTTCAGCTGAATAGATGACCCTTTGCCCAAATAGTTGAGTTTTTAACTAAAAAGATTAATTTTCCACCTAAAATGAAATAGTCAAATTTAAAGTTTAAAAATTGTTTTTCAACATCAAAAAATGAGTTCTCAATAAAATAGCTGAAAATAAATTGAAATTTCAACCAATTTTAATTTTAAGTGAAAAAACATGAGGTTAACCAAAAAGTCCATTTTTTTTTAAATAGTAGAATTTTGAACCAACAACCTTCTCATTATATGTGAGGAGCTCTACTAATTGAGCTACCGCAGTTCAACGAAAAAAATTAAAAAATTAAATTTTTTTAAATTTTCACCGTTGGAATGCGGTAGAACTAATTTTCCTCGCTTTTTTAAATAATTTCGCGCGATAAAAATAATTGCAATATGTGACGTGGAACGAAGAAACCAGCCTTAGGTGCGAAAAATCGATTTTCCTGTTTTAATTTCAACCAATTTTGATTTTAAGTAAAAAACACTTGAGTTTAATCAAAAAGTCAAATTTTTTTAAAAATAGTAGAATTTTCAACCAATAACATGAATTTTGAGAAAAGAAGAGTTTGACAATGTAGTGGAGCTTCCAAGAAAGTAGTTTAAATTTTTATCCAGAAGATTAATTTTCTACCAAAAAGACGAATTTTCAACAAAAATAAATGCATTTTTGACTAAAAAAGATCAATTTAGAATCAGAAATAAAATATTTAGATTCTCTGTTAAGCAAATTAATTTTTAAACCACAAAAAACTATATTTCAACAAAATAGTTAAATTTTTCAACCAAATCTTTAAATTTTTTTCAAAAAGATGAATTTACAAGCAAGTAGATTAATTTTCTACCAAAAAAAAAACAAATTTTCAACATAATACATGAATTTTCAACCAAATAGTTGCATTCTTAATGGAATTTTCAACCAGAAATATGAAATGTCTATAAAAAAAATTTCGCGATAAAATAGAATTGTTAAATTTTCAGTTTAAAAAATTAATTTTCAATAAAAAACGACTAATTTTCAACCAAAGAAATTAAATTTCAATCAAAAAGATTAATTTTCCATCAAAAAAGAATAATTTTAAACAAAATATATGAATTATCAACCAAATTGTTGAATTTTAAACAAAATAGTTTAGCTATCCATGAAAAAGATAACTTTTCGAGCAAGAAAATTTTCTACAAAAAATACGAAATTTCAATAAAATATATATGAATTTTCAACTAAGAAAGACAAATATTTACCAAAAATTGAAATAGTTTAATTTTCAGTTCTAAGAGTTAATTTTTAACCAAAATTACTTCTCAACCATATTTTTAAATTTTCAACAAAAATCATGACCTTTTGACCAAATCGCGGAATTTTCAACCAACAAGATTAATTTTCTATTAAAAAATAGAAATTTTCAATAAAAGACATGAATTTTGAAACAAATAGTTCAATTTTCTAAAAACAAAATAGATTAGTTATTAACCAAAAAGGATATTTTTTAACTGGAATCTTAATTTTCTACAAAAAAAATCAAAATTTAACAAAAAATATATGAATTTTCTACTAAGAAAGACAAATAGTTATCAAAAATGAAATAGTTTAATTTTCAGCTAAAAAAAATTATTCATTAATAAGAAAACAAAACGAATTTTCAAAACATAGCTCAATTTTCAACCAAACAATTTTCAACTAAAATCAAGAATCTTCTGCCAGAAAAATTAATTTTACAAGACTTGCATCAAAGTTGTTGAATTTTCAACTAGAAAAATACATTTTCAACCAGAAATAGAATATATTAAATTTTCAGTTAAAAAAATAAATTTTCTACCGAAATAATGAATTTTCAACCAAAAAGATTAATTTTCTAGCAAAAAAGAGGAAATTTCTAATCAAAACTGTAAATTTTCCACAAAATAATTTAAATTTCAACAAAAAAAGATAAATTTTCGACCAAAAATAGAATAGTTAGATTTTCAGTTAAAAATGAATTTTCAACCAAAAAACAAATATTTTTTAACAAAATAGTTACACTTTTGACAAAAAAGATGAAATTCGAACTAAAACGCAGAATCTTCCTTAAAAGAAGTTACATTTCAACAAAATTGTTGAGTTTTCTACATTAAGAAATGAAATAAGAATAAGTAAATAAAAAAAAAGTAAGAAAAATTAAACAATAAAAAACAAAAGTTTCATAAAATAGTTCAATTTTCAGCCAGCGATGTAAATTTTTGACTAAAATAATAATTCTTCGAATAAAATAGTTGAACTTTTAGTTTAAAAATTAATTTTCAACGAGAAACAACAATTTTTCAACAAAATAATTACATTTTCGACCAAAAAAGTCAAATTCTAAAAAAAATAGTTAAATTCTCAACCAAAAAAGAAATTAGATTGATTTTTAATTGAATAGCGGAATTTGCAATCAACAACAAAATACATTTTTCAGTCAAATAGTTGAATTTTTAACAAAGTTGTTAAATTTTCAACCAGGCAGTTGAATTTTCAACCAACTAGGATCAAATTTACAATAAAAATAACATAGTTTAATTTTCAGTTAAATAAATTAATTTTCAACCAAAAAAATACGAATTAGCAACAAAATAGTACAATTTTTCACCAAAATATTTAAATTTTCTACCGCAAAGATGAATTTTCTAGCAAGAAGATTAATTTTTCCCCCAAAAAGTCGAATTTTCAATAAAATAATTAATTTTCAACCAAATGGTTGAATTTTCCACAAAATAGTTTCATTATCAACAAAAATATGGCTTTCCAAGGAAAAATCTCAATTTTCTAAAAAAAAATGCAATATAAAGCATGCATTTTAAACTAAGAAAGACAATTTTTTAATCAAAAATAAAATAGTTAAATTTTCATTTAAGAACATTAATTTTTAACAAAAAAAAAAAAAAAAATTATCAAGAATGTAGTTTAATTTTCAACAAAACCAGTTTTAACTAAAATAAAAAATCTTCTAACAGAAAAAGAAATTTTTAAAAAAGTATTTCAATCAAGTAGTTAAATTTTCAACCAAAAAGTATACAAAATATCAACTGTTAATGAAATAGTTAAGGAAAGTAGGTATATGGTGGTATTGTGAGAAAGATAGGAAAAAAATAAAAAGTGGTAAGAATAGTAGGAAGGGAAGAATAGAGGATTTTCAATAGAAGGTCGTATTGATGATGAGAATGTCGCTGGATCAAGGGGGGGGGGAGTTTAAAAGAATAGCCATTGAAGAGATAGAGGTAGGAGGTACGTGAGGGAAAGAAAAAAGGGTGGAGCAATCAGAGGAATAGTGATAGGAATAAGGGAAGATTTGATACAGAAGAGAAGAGATGAGAATGGATTGGAAGAAGAAAAAGGAAGGTTAATGGAAGCAGAGATAAGGAAAAAAGAGGAGAGGTCAAAAATAGTAGGGTTGTGTGTAAATAGGTATATCGAGGGGAAAACAGAGGAGGCAAGGAAGCTAATGAAAGGAAATGAAGAAGGGGTAAGATTAATCATGAAGGAAGACTTCAGTGCAATAACAGGGGAAAGATGATGAAAAGCATAGAGACAAGAAGAGGACGGGACTGGGAGAAATTCCAAAGACAAAGCAGTAAATGATGAGGGGAGGAAATTACTAAATAGATTGAAGAAGTTGTGTTTTATCCTAGAGGGGAATATAGAGGGAGCTATGAAAGGAGAGTACACTTATCTCGGGGGAAGGAAAAAACAGTAAGTATGTTATTGCTGACGGAGAAGTTAGGGAGAACATAATGTGACTAAAGATAGGGGAGTACGGAGACACAAATAATCTTTCTCTTATAGTGACGGTAGAGAGGAGTCAGAGATGGACGGAAAACAGCCAAAGAGAATAAGAAAGAAAAAAGAGTGGGAAAAGCTAATGGGACAGCAGCGGTAATGGAAGAATTTAGGGAAAATATATGGATGGTGAAAATAGGAAAGGAGACTGTAAACTAAATGGAAATAGGTGATAATAAGAGTAAAAATAACAGTGAAGGATAAAGTTAGGGAAGAAATCAGCGAAGAGGAAAAAGAGGTAGCTGGGATGAGGAACATCAGGAGAAAAAAGGCAGTGAGAAAGTAATTAAGAGAGTGGAAAAACAGGAAAACCAATGAAGAATAATACATGAGCAACAAGAAAGAGTATAATGAGTTATGGGATAGAAAAAAAAGAAGAAAATAAAAGGTTTGAGGAAAAGGCTAAAGAGGCCAGCACGGACAAAGAATTATGGAAACTAGTAAAGAGAGAGGGTAGAAAAGGGAAAGAGTTAATGAGAAGATTGAAGTTTCAGGGCGAAGAAAATATTTTATGGAATTGTGAGAGGGAGTGGAAAGGAAAATAATAAAAGGAGGGGAATGGGAAAGGATGAAGGACGAAGAAAGGAGTTTATGAGGAAAAAAAAGAAGGGAAGGGTTGGCCATAAATATGGAAAGAAGGGATAGTGGTACCAATAGTTAACAAAGGGAAAGGGAAAGGGGTTAAAGATTATAGATGGGCGACGCTGATGCTTTCATTATGTAAGGTATATGTGACAATATTATTACAGAGGTGAAAAAAAGAACTAGAGAAAACAAGATAGTTCGATCGTATCCGGCAGTGTATAGGAAGGTATAGAAGTTATTGATAATATTTACGTGCTAAATTATATCATAAATAGAAGGATCAAAAGAGAGAAATGGAGTATCACAGCAATTTTTGTGAATTTAAAGGCAACATTTGACTCACTGATTGGAGAAGAGATAGATAAAACTATAAAGAAAAGGAGATAAGAGAAGGTTTAAGGAAACAAGTAGCAGAGATCTTTAGAGGGATAAAAAAGACGTTTAGAGAAAAAATATGTGAAATGATACATGCGGATGATATAGTGTTGTTACTGGACGATAATTATAGAGTGATAGGGTGATAGCGGAAGGAGATATAGACTATAAGGAGTTGGAAAAAAGAGCTAGAGAAAAAGAGGTAATAGATAGATAGAGGAGGAGAGGGGAATCAAGATTCAATAAATGGTATGAGGGGATAAAAAGAAAAGGATTGCAAAAGTATCTAGAAAAAGAAGGTGAGGGTAGAGAGATGGGCAGTAAAAGCTAGATGGAGACTCAGAAATGAAGCAAAAGTATTGTGAGAAAGATGAGAAGAGACGATACAGAGTACGTGAATGGGTAGAGGAGACATGTGAGCATCTGTGGGATGGTTGTAGAAGAGGAAATGAAGAAAGGAGACGATGGAAAGAGCATGTAAAGAAAATTTACGGGAAGGAGGGACTTGGCGAGGAAGGAATGAAGGAGGTAGAAGAATCTAGAGGAGATAAGAACAAGAGGGATAAAGTGTTAAGGGAAAGGGAATGGGAAGTATGACCATTTCCTCTCACTCTAGTTATTGATCTATTTGAACCTGTCACTCCGTAACTTTTCCGGAAGTACAGGGTCCACTTGGAAAGGACATCCTGCCGATCGCGGTGAAAAATCGAGGAGCAATTAGACACCGATACGAGAGCAGTCCATTAATCAAGGGAGTATAAAAGGCACTGCGGGATACGATATAGAAAAGCGTGCTTTCTCTACTCCCGTTTCCCGAACCCTGGAACATTTGTTAAGCGTCTCCCGACAGACGCTTTAAAAACCGTACCATTTGTAACCGGCTGGATAAAAAATAAAAAAAAAATTGAAAAAAAGGCGAGTCCTGCAAGAAAGGCTTTCGAGAAGTAGTGCGATTAATGCAAAGGTTTTAAAGGAGAGGAAGAAGAGAACCCAAGTACCTGTCGTCCCAAGTATTATACTTCTGGGTTTTCTTTCCCGCCATTTTTCTCAGCTCCTGTTGATTCTTCCTGAATAAATGAGACTCTGCCACTCGACACTTTCTACGATAAGAACATTTTATGATGACGAGGAAAAAGTTACTTTCAACTTGTTCCAGTAATCTAGTGGGATATTTTTCAAATTAAATTAACGGCCTGACTTTACGCAATTTTTTTCTGTGGAGAGTGGGGAAATTTAGGGTGGTCCAGATTTATAACTATTAAAAAATCTATTTTTTGTGATCCACCCCCCCCCCCCCCATTTTTTTTGTTTTTCGGAAAAAAGAAGTACTTGTTATCAATTTTTTCTAAATTAAATTTAAGTCACTTTTTAAGGAATGTTCAAGGAATAATTTTTACCTAGCAAATTTTTTTTCACCCCCCCCCCCCAACCAACTTGTATGGTGCCCGGAAAAAAAGGTCTAAAAAATGTAACATATTTTATGTAAGACTCATAATAAAGGTGGTACTTTTTTGAATTGTTTAAAAAAATTGTGTTTCCCCTGCAAATCGTGAAAAGTTGTTATTTCCTGGAATTAATGACACAATTTACGAATTTTAAAAGTAATATTTCTTCTGATAGTATTTACAAATTTTTTAAACAATTTCTACGAATTTCTATGAATTTGCAACAAAATATATGAATTTTCAACCAAATATTCAATTAGAAACAAAAACGGTGAATTCTTAAACAAAAATTGAATAGTTAAATTCAAAGTGAAAAAATTAATTTTCAACCAAATGAAAGAATTTTTTTACAAAATAGTTGAATTTTCAACAAAAAGAATAAATTTCCAACAAATTAGTTGAATTTTCAATTAAAAATGGAATAATTAAATTTACAATTAAAAATCAATTTCCAAAAAAAAAAAAACAAAAAAAATAATTTTCGACAATATAGTGAAATGTTCAACCAAAGAAATTTATTTATATCTAAAATCATGAACTATTAACCAAATAGTTCAACTGGCAACAAAAAAGATAATTTTTTAACCAAAAATCAGTTAAAAAATTATTTCATCACCAAAATACAAATTTTTGACTGAATAGTTCAATTTTTAACAACTGAATGAATTTTCAACAAAAAAGATGAATCTTCAACAAAATATATGAATTTTCAACCAAATAGTTTAATTATCAACAAAAAATATGAATTAAAAAAAAATGGAATAGTGAAATTTACAATTAAAAACCAATTTTCAACAAAAAAGAAAGAATTTTCGACAATATAGTCAAATTTTTAACCAATGAAATTTATTTATAACTAAAATTATGAATTTTAAACCGGAGGAATGAATTTTCAACTGAAAAAGATAAGTTTTCAACTAAAAATGGAATAGTTACATTTTCACTTGAAAAATTATTTCTTGAACAAAAAACAAGTTTTTGACTAAATAGTTCAATTTTAATGAATTTTCAACCAAAAACTGGAATAGTTAAATTTACAATTAAAAATAAATTTTCAAAAAAAAAAAAAAAAAAAAAAAAAAATTAGTTAAATTTTTAACCAAGGAAAAATGATTTAAAAAAAAATAAATGAATCTTCAACAAAATATATGACTTTTCAACCAAATAGTATAATTACCAAATAAAAAGATGAATTTTCAACCAAAAATGACATATTTAAAATTACAAAATAGTTAAATTTGCTACCAAAGAAATTTATTTGTAACTAAAAGGATGAATTTTAAACAAATTTTTGACCAAATAGTTCAATTTTAACTAAGTAAATGAATTTTCAACCAAAAAATGGAATAGTTAAATTTACAATTAAAAATCAATTTTCAAAAAAATAAAAAAAGAATTTTCGACAATATGGTCAAATTTTTAACCAAAGAAATTTATTTATAACTAAAATGATGAATTTCAAACCGAAGAAAAGAATTTTCAGCCAAATAGTTGAATTTTCAACTGAAAATGATAAGTTTTTAACTAAAAGTGGAATAGTCACATTTTCATTCAAAAAATTATTTTTAAACAAAAAACAAATTTTTGACTAAATAGTTCAATTTTAACTTAGTAAATGAATTTTTAACGAAAAAATGGAATAGTTTTTACAATTAAAAATCAATTTTCACAAAACAATAATATTTTCGACAATATACTTCAATTTTCAACCAAAAAATTTATTTATACCTACAATCATGAACTATTAACCAAATAGTTAAATTATCGAAAAAAAGATGGACTTTCAACCAAAAATGGAATAGTGAAGTTAACAATTAAAAAACCATTTTTCAACAAAATAAAAAAAGAATTTCCGACGTGTTCAAATTTTTAACCAAAGAAATTTATTTATAATTGAAGTGATGAATTTCAAACCGAAGGAAAGAATTTTCAGCTAAATAGTTGAATTTTCAACTGAATAAGATAAGTTTTTAACTAAAAATGGAATAGTTACATTTACATTGAAAAAATAATTTGAAAAAAAAAGTGAATTGAATAGTTCAATTTTAATCAATTAAATGAATTTTAAACCAAAAATATTAATTTTATACGAAAAGACGAATTTTCAACCAAGAATAATAATTTACTACCAAAAACGACGTATTTTCAACAAAATAAATTAAATTTCAAACAAATAGTTGAATCTTTAACTAAAAAAGATAAAGTTTCAACAAAAAATGATATTGTTGAATTTGCAGTCAAGAAATTTACTTAAAACAAAACAAAAGAAATAGTTAAATGTTCAACCAAAAAAAAATTATTTGTCAAAAAAAAAGAAAAGAATTTTCAACAAAATATACGAATTTTCAAACAAATAGTATAATTACCAAATAAAAATATGAATTTTAAACCAAAAATGGAATAATTAAAATTACAAAATATTTCAATTTTCAACCAAAGTAATTTATTTATAACTAAAAGGATGAATTTTAAACCAAGGAAATGAATTTTCAATCAAATAGTCAAATCTTTAACTAAAAAAAGATATTTTTTCAAAAAAAATCAAGAGTTACATTTTCACTGCAAAAATTATTTCTTCAACAACAAATTTTTGACTAAATAGTTCAAATTTAACTGAGTAAATGAATTTTCAATCAAAAAATGAAATAGTTAAATTCACAATTAAAAATAAATTTTCACAAAAAAAAAAATAGATTTTGGACAATAAACTTGAATTTTCAACCGCAGAAATGTACTTATACCTAAAATCATGAATTATTATTAACCAAATAGTTAAATTACCAAAAAAAGGATTAATTTTCAACAAAAAATCCAACAGTGAAATTTACAATTAAAAATAAATTTTCAACAAAATAAAAAAAGAATTTTCGACAATGTGGTCAAATTTGTAACCAAAGAAATTTATTTATGACTAAAAGGATGAATTTAAAACCGAAGGAAAGAATTTTTAGCCAAATAGTGGAACTTTCAACTGAGAAAGAGAAGTTTTTACCTAAAAATGGAATTGTTACATTGTCATTGAAAAAATGATTTAAAAATTTTTGTTTTGACTAAATAGTTCAATTTTAACCAATTAAATGAATTTTCCACCAAAAAAATTAAATTACTACCAAAAACGACGTATTTTCAGCAAAATACATGAAATTTCAACCAAATAGTTGAATCTTCAACTAAAAAAGTTCAAGTTTTAACAACAAATGGAATTTTTGAATTTTCAGTCAAAAAATGTACTTAAAACAAAACAAACAAATTAGTTAAATTTTTAACCAAGAAACAATGATTTTACAACCAAAAAGATAGATCTTCAACAAAATATATGAATTTTCAACCAAATAGTATAATTACCAAATAA
>CAKNYM010047080.1:35226-48470 GCA_932195095.1 Andricus curvator | reverse complement strand
AAATAAAAAGATGAATTTTCAACCAAAAATGGAATATTTAAAATTACAAAATAGTTAAATTTTCATCCAAAGAAATTTTTTCATAACTAAAAGGATGAATTTTAAACCGAAGGAATTAATTTTCAATCAAATAGTCAAATTTTCAACGAAAAAATATATTTTTTCAACAAAAAATTCAAGAGTTACATTTTTAGTTTAAAAAATCCGTTCACACAAATTTTTGACTAAATAGTTCAATTTCAACCAATTAAATGAATTTTCAAACAGAAATATTAATTTCATGCCAAAAGACGAATTACATGAAATTCAAACCAAATAGTTGAATCTTCATCTAAAAAAGATCAGATTTTAACAAGAAAGGGAATTGTTGAATTTTCAGTCAAGAAATTTATTTAAAACAAAAAAAAAACAAACAAATTAGTTAAATTTTTAACCAAGAAAAAATTATTTTTCAACCAAAAAGATGAACCTTCAACAAAATATATGAATTTTCAACCAAATAGTATAATTACGAAATAAAAAGATGAATTTTCAACCAAAAATTGAATATTCAAAATTACAAAATAGTTAAATTTGCAACCAAAGAAATTTATTTATAACCAAAAGGATGAATTTTTAACCGAAGGAATTAATTTTAAACCGAGGAATGAATGTTCAATCAAATACCCAAATTTTCAAATAAAAAAATATATTTTTTCAAACAAAAAATTCCAGAGTTACATTTTTATTTAAAAAAATGCAACAAACAATTTTTTGACTAAATAGTTCAATTTCAACCAATTAAATGAATTTTCAAACAAAAATATTAATTTTATACCAAAAGACGAATTTTCAGAAAAATACATGAAATTTCAACCAAATAGTTGAATCTTCAACTAAAAAAGATCAAGTTTTAACAAAAAATAGAATTGTTGAATTTTCAGTCAATAAATTTACTTTAAAAAAAAATTAGTTAAATTTTCAACCAGGAAAAATGATTTTTCAACCAAAAAGATGAATCTTCAACAAAATATATGAATTTTCAACGAAATAGTATAATTACCAAATAAAAAGATGAATTTTCAACCAAAAATGAAATATTTAAAATTACAAAATAGTTAAATTTTCAACCAAAGAAAATTTTTTATAACTAAAAAGATGAATTTTAAACCGATGGACTGAATTTTAAACCGGAGAAATGAATTTTCAATCAAACAGTCAAATTTTCAACTAAAAAAAGATATTTTTTTAACAAGAAATTCAAGAGTTACATTTTTATTTTAAAAACTCCAACAAACAAATTTTTGACTAGATAGTTCAATTTTAATCAATTAAATTAATTTTCAACCAAAAATATTAATTTTATGCCAAAAGACGGATTAAATGAAATTTCAACCAAATAGTTGAATCTTCAACTAAAAAATATCAAGTTCTAACAAAAAATGGAATTGTTGATTTTTCACTCAAGAAATTCAAATTAGTTAAATTTTTATCCAAGAAAAAATGATTTTTCTACCAAAAAGATGAATCTTCAACAAAATGTATGAATTTTCAACCAAATAGTATAATTACCAAATAAAAAGATGAATTTTCAACCAAAAATGAAATATTTAAAATTACAAAATAGTTAAATTTTCAACCAAAGAAATTTATTTATAACTAAAAGGATGAATTTTAATCCGAAGGAAGGAATTTCAAACTGGAGGAATGAATTTTCAATCCGATAGTCAAATTTTTAGCAAAAAATTCAAGAGTTACATTTTTGGATAACAAAATCCGTACAAACAAATTTTTGACTAAATAGTTCAATTTCAACCAATTAAATGAATTTTCAACCAAAAATATTAATTTACTACCAAAAGCGACGAATTCAACGAAATAGTTGAATCTTCAACTAAAAAAGATCAAGTTTTAAAAAAGTAGGGGAATTTTTGAATTTTCTGTCAGAAATTTACTTGAAACAAAAAAAACAAATTAGTTAAATTTCTAACCAAGAAAAAATGATTTTTCAACCAAAAAGATGAATCTTCAACAAAAGATATGAATTTTCAACCAAATAGTATAATTACCAAAAAAAAGATGAATTTTCAACCAAAGAAATTTATTTATAACTAAAAGGATGAATTTTGAAAAGAAGGAATGAATTTTGAACTTGAAGAATAAATTTTCAATCAAATAGTCAAATTTTTAACTAAAAAAGGATATTTTTTCAACAAAAAATTCAAGAGTTACATTTGTTAGTTAAAAAAATCCGTATTTAGCCAACGGCTGCACTACTTTTTTTTTTTGAGGGGGGGGGGGGGGAACTATTGAGCTTCGAAGAGAAAAAAGTAGTGATAAGATTCGTTCATAGTCTCAGATAATGAATTCAATTTCAAAGAGAACGTGACAGAAACTAACTGAACCCGACTTCTGTCCTATCTTCGATTCCTCCGTTTCCAATCAGAGATCCACGTTTTTGTAGAAAACCATCTCGTCTCATCAACGAAGCAGAACGCTCGGATCTAATCATGAATGCCGATGAGTCTGAAATCCCTTCGTTCGTTATTATTCTTCATCTTTGACGTCAGGTTCGATCCCCTGCGGCTCGATTCATGCAATTTAATGCGGTTTTCTGCAGTTTTCCTCTCCCCTGACCAAACGTCCAGGATAGTGCGAGTATTTCTAATAGTGCTTCGGGACCTAAATGGACCAGTCTAAGAAGATAATAAAAACAATAATAATAATAATTAAATAAATAGTAATGCCAAAACGAATTATCAACCAAAAATAGTTACATTTTCAGTAAAACAAATTAACTAATACCAAGAAAAAACTAATTTATCGAACAAATAGTTGAATTTTCAACCAAAGAGATAAATTTGCAACTGAAATTATGAATCTTTAACGAAATAGATAAATTTTCAACAACACAGTTAAATTTTTAATTCGAAAATATGATTTTTCAACAAAAAAGTAGTTTTTCTACCAAATAGTTGAATTTATTTAAGATTGAAGAAAGTGCGCATACTATAAAAAAACAATTTTGTTATTTAAAATTTTATTGCAACTTGTCTTGTTTCTCCATAAATTTGATTTGTTTATTTTTAATGTTATTGTTTACATTTTAATCTAAAAATACGTATTCTAGCGTAAAGTGATTTTGAGAGTGAAGAGGTATTTGTTTTCAATATATTTTGATAACAAGAGTTCATAAAAAACGTGTAGATTTTTTTTGGGTGTACAGCTTTTGCCTTTTCTTTTTTTTTTTCATCTCTTATGTCGTTTTTCCAAAACTTTAATTATTTCATTGTTAATCTTGTTTTTTAGGATTAAAACGAAAACCCCGCGTCCTATCGATAAATTACTAATAAAAAATTTGTAGCGCTTTTTTGGATGAGCAACTTTTGTTAATTCATTTTTTTCATAGATTGTGTAATTTGTCCAAAAATTAGATTTTTTAATTTTTAATGTTGCTTTTAATTTTCTTATTTTCAATCAAAGAGATACATTTTTAACTGGAAGGATACATTTTTAACCAAAAAGGTTAGTTTTCTACCAAAAAAATTAATTTCTAATAAAATTTTCAAAAATTATAAAACAAATATTTGAAATTTTGAAGGAATTTTCAACCTCATAATTAAATTTTCAACTAAAGAAATTAATTTTCAACCAAAAATATTAATTTTATACAAAAATTTTAATTTTCTACAAAATAGAGGAATTTTGCACCAAATAATTAAAGTTTAAACTGAAGAAGATAAATTTTCAACCAAACATGGAATGATTGAATTTTCAGTTAAAAAAATTAATTTTCACCAAGAAAAATTTAAACGAAATAGTTAAATTAAAAAAAGAGGATTTTGAACTAAAATCATGAATCATCAATCAAAAAGAGTAACTTTCTACTAAGTGGTTGAAGTTCCAACCAAAGAAGATGAATTCTCAAATAACCCTAAAAAAAAACACGCGTCCCATCAAAAAGTAATCGCTAACAAAGTTTTAGGTCTTTTTTGAACGCACACGCCGTTTTTCCAAAAATTTAATTGTTTAATTGTTGATGTTATTTTTCACGATTAGAACAAAAACTACGCATCCTATCAAAAAATAATTAATAACAAATTTTTAGCTCTTTTTTGGGTAAACAAATTTTGTCTCAAAATGCAACGTTTCTCTTCATCTGATATTTTTACATGTCGTGCGTTGTTTGACTTAAAATGTTCATTTTCGTTTTTTTTTTTTTTTTTGAATTTTGTAAATGCTATAACTCCTGTAATTTTTCTCATCAAAAAAAGACTAAATGATAAATTGTTCGTCTTCTTGAGTAATACTAAAAAACAGACACAGAATTTTTAAATCTTGAAAAAAATGGTCTCAAAAATTTTTAAAATTTTTCACTTTTCGAATTTTTATCCGAAATGTCTGGCTAACGAACTTTACCTTCATTTTAGGACACTTGGAAATTGTACCAAATCCCAATCCAATATGTCAATTCTTTCGAAAGTTATCGTGCTAACAAACTAAAACATCTGTCACACTAGCACACTAACAAACAGACAGACACATTCGTAAAAACCTGTTTTTCGGATTCAGGGGGTCTCAAAACGTGAGCATTTGACAAAAACGGGGGAAGGGGGGGGGGCAAATTTTAAACAAATCTAATACCTTTTGTGATGTGGATGTGAAAATACTCACTGTTGACAAAATTATACAGAGGTATGGGCACACAACCTCAGTCAAAGCTGGTGGATACCTGTACACTCCAAACAATAGAAGGACAGCTCGCCAGACCAGCTGGTGGTCGAGTACCGCTCTCAGCTCCTACACGCCCTTATAACGTCTTTTAGGTGGTGGTTACCGTAGTGGGGGTCAGACGGCGGCTATGATTGGTGGCGCTGGCTCACGTGGTTTGCTGTCCTCGGCGGAGTGGGGCTCGCTTGCCGCGTTGAGTGCTGACAGACCCCACTTCTCTGGGTCTGTTTTATTTTAATATACTAACCAGTGAAATTATTAAAAATAAGTTAAGGCGAAATGGCATGTTAAAAAATATATATTTTTGTCTGACTTCGGATCACAAACAGTATATTCCAGTTATACATTTTGCTAATTGAATTAATGGTGTAGAGGCTTTTGGGTCACACGCTAATCACATGCTGTACTTTGTAATTAAACATGATTGGACAGCGGGTACCTACTGGAATTTCACCGACTTCTTCCTGGGTCAAGGGGGTAACCGAACAGCTTTCCATGTTTATTTTCGCCCGTTTATTGCTACCTTTTTGGTAAATTCCAACAAGAACATTGAAACTCTCCAATATTGCAAAGACGTCACCATCGGATGTTGATAATACAATTCGTTGTTGGGTTGGAATAGGCTTAAACTTCTTTTCTGTTTTAATTTGAACTCGTCTGTTGGCAGGAAAAGTGTATCTTCGAAGTTCAAATATTCGGCGCGGATTCGCAAGGGATGTAAGTCGGACAAAACTGAGTTTTTCGAGTCCGCACCCATATCCGTCAGGAGATGGAAGCTTTATAGGTGAAATGGCAGAAGAAGCGACAGACCTGGCAGGAGGAGTCGTAGATGTGGCAGGAGGAGACCTGGACCTGGCCCGAAGAGGAGGCTCGGTAGGCGCAAGAGAGCTCCGAAGTGATTGTCTGTCGGAAGAAGATTCGTCACGAGGAACATAAGAAATAGGGGCGCCATTAGGTAAGCAGTCGAATTGTGAACTGAATTCTGCAAAAAGAAACAGAGCTCTGAAACAACTTTTTTACTTACAAAATCTGCAAGGAAAGCTCATTGATATAATAAAATACAGCAGGTTTTTCCAACAATTCCTAATTTTATCGTCCTTTAAAATCAAATAGAGCTTCCGCCAGCTTCCACCTTAACTTATTGTACTCTCTGTTTCTGCAAATCGTACGATTGCCGTATCAATACGGAATAAACGCAGGTAAAATTCGTACTTATTTCGGAAAAACTCAATATTAAAAATTGTAAAAATATTATAGTCACCAATAGAATGAAGGACGATGACCAAGGTGTAGACCAGAGTATAAACGAATCCCATTTTTTCCAAGTAGAGGAGAAATTGATCAATTTACTAATGACGAATTTAGTTAATAGTGTAACAAAGGAATATTCCAATGCTTCATTATGTATTACATATTATATCTTATAGTTCTTATCTCACAGAGTATAGGCGTCAAGTTTATCCAGTAAGTTTACGCAATAGTATTTAATATTGATAAAGGTAGCTAAATTAAAAATCCTCATGGGATGGCGAGATATAACAAAAATATTTTATGGACAAATGAAATGAATGTTTTTTTGTATTGGAACAGGCAGAAAGAGTTTCAAAAATCAGATAAATTGATATTCGAAGCCTGTAAACAAAAATTTTCAAGAAAAGAGATCCACATTCAGCCAAAAAATTAAATTTTTAGCCAAGCAGTTTATTTCTTGACCATGAACATCAATTTTCTACCAAAAAAGATGAAATATCAACTTAAAATAAAATACATTTTTAACAAAATAGTTAGATTTTCAACCAACCAAGGAGATGAATCTTTGTTAAAAAAATGAAGTTTTAACCAATCGAGATAAATCCCGAAATAAAAATATAATGGTAAACATTTAATCAAGAAAAATTTACTTATAACCAAGATTATTTGAATTTTCTTATAAGTTTCTATTAATTTAGCTCAGTAAAGTCTTTTTCATTAATTTTTTCCGTTTGGAAGGCATCCTTGTACTATTGGAAAATTCTAAATCCTCACATATGTTTTAGTCACTGAAAATTCGAATCGAAGAGAAAACTTTTTCTACATATTTTATTGCACCTTGTGTCGCTTTTTCAAAAACTTAATTTGTTTATTTGTAATGTAATTTTTTATGATTTAAACAAAAAATACGCGTCCTATCAAAAAATAATTCATAACCAATTTGTAGATCTTTTTTGAGTGAACATTTTTTTTAAATTATTTTTTCCGTACCTCGTGTTGTCTTTCCTAAAATTTACTTTTTTTATTGTTGATGTTATTTTTTACGAATAAAATAAAAACTACGCGCCATATGAAAAAATGAGTAATTAAAAATAAATAAGTAAGAAGTTTACCTGAGTTTATTGCACATTGATACGGCATTCGTACAAATTTCAAAAACAGAAAGTACAAGGAGTTGAAGTGGAAGCTAGCGGAAATTTCGTAAATACAACAGTTGTTTCAGATCTCTGTTTCTTGTTGCAGAATTAAGTTCACAGTCCAACTGTTTACCCAATGGCCACCCTATTCCTTGTGTTCCTCGTGGCGCATCTTCTCCTTCTGACATTCACTTCATAACCCTCTTGCTCCTGCCAAGTCTCCTCTTTATGCCAGGTCCATGTCCCCTCCTGCCAGATCTATGACTCCTCCTGCCAGGTCTGTCGCTCCTTTTGCCATTTCACCTATAAAGCTTTCATCTCTTGACGGACATGGATGTGGACTCGAAGAACTCAGATTTGTCCAACTTACATCTAGCGATAAATGTCGATCATTTAAAAATGTTTCCGAAATCTCGTCAGATTAAATTCAAACCTTGAACACCATACTCATCACATCGAGATCATCGTCTCGCCTCGATCGACTTGTTTCATTTCAAATTCTTGATCTCCTTTACGTTTCAGTTTCATCTAACTATGTTTTAAGCAAATCTCGATTTTTTCCAAAAATGGTCGACATGCATCACTACTTACGGCGGCCCTTGCGAATCCACGCCGAATATTTGTACTTAGAAGATACACTTTGCCTGCTGACAGACCAATTCAAATTAGAACAGAAGAGAAAGGATAAGCCTATTCCTACCCAAGAACAAATTGTATTATCAACATCCGATCAGTGCCAGATATTTAATTAAAAACAGTTTTTTTTATAATAAACAATAAAATTAGGATTGAAACTTTGGTATACAATATTTGGTGAAAAAGAATTCATGCATCAAATTAGTATTTCCATGTCGCGCAACTCCCCTTTCTCCCTCTCGGCCTTTCTCTCCGTCTCTCTCTCCCTCTCTCTCTCTCTCTCAGCTTCCTCTCTGCGTATTTTTACGTTTCGTTGCAAAAGGTGAGGTGTTGGCGGGGAAGTAAATCACTCCGTAATCCCACGAACACAGTATGCACAAACAAGTTGAACAGAGAGCATTGTAAGCATTGTCTGTTTATTAGGAATCTTATTTATATACCTCCTGTTTTCCTTAACACGTACTCCTAACAGACGTTTAGCTTGACCGATATAAACCGCTTTACAATTTTGACCTTTGTACCAAATGTCATAAACAATATTGCCGTTTTGCAATTTATTTAATTTATCTTTAGTGAGCCTTAAGGCCGACGTGAGGTCTCTTTTGTTTTTAAATGATGATAAAAGGCCACTGTGCAAGTCAAAGAGCCAACTAAATAATTATATTCTGTTTTTGAAAATTAAAATAGCGTCGATGCTACCGATTGCCATGATGAACAATTTTTACGACTCTCAGAATGTAAAAATTTCAAGACCTTTTGAAGAACATAAATTGAAATGCCGGCAGAAATGTGATAATTTGATTAATAACGATCAATCTGATAGGAACACAGTTCACAGGACCAGATTGAACAATGAGTGGTTCAAAAATCTATCGGACGTCGATATTCCAGAAGACGTAGCTAAAGTCGCCAGTCTAGGGAAAAATTATGGCGTAAAATTAGAAAAAGATCAAATACCGGTTTATGATCTCATAGCCAGTGTTGAGTCTATTATCAACAAAATAAAAGAGGCAGCTCAAGATCGCGCTAGACGAAATATCTCGAATACTATATGCGGGGTTATGAATTCTAGCTACGCTGTAAAGTAAAAAATCATACAGCTCTTAAATTAAATAAAACAGGTAGTGCTACTTACGAGTTAGCAACATCCACAAAACATATTATTGCTGATAATATTGAAGCTCCATAATCGAGAGTGCTTAACAGCTTCGATTGAGTGAAGAAAATGAGGAATATCAGGATTCCGGAAAATCACGTCTTCGCATCACTAGACGTGGTTTCCCTTTTCGCAAATGTGCCAAAAGAAAAGCCAGTCGAGGCGGTTCTTGGAAGGTGTGATCAAATTCGCGATAAAGATAAAATTCCGTGGACTGATTTGGAGGAAGGACTTCGATTGTGTCTAGATAGTACGTATTTTAATTTCAAGGGCAAAACTTACTTCCAGAAAAAAGGACTACCAATGGGCTCTCCCCTTTCGAAGATTTTAGCAGATCTAGTTATGGACGATGTGGAAACAGTTTTTTTTACTGATAACAGGTTTCCAGGTACCGTTGTATGTCCGTTATGTCAATAACATATTAGTAGCTCTCCTAGAAAAAGAAGTACAAAACGTTGTACTAGTTTTTAATTCGAATGATTTTAAAATTACATTCACGCTAGAAAAAGAACGAAATAGAACGATCAGCGAGCATGTCACGCCAATGAAATGCTCTATTTTGCCATTAATCATGATTGGGCAACAGGCGCCTACTGGATTTTCAGCGATTTCTTCCTGGGTCAAGGGGGTAACCGTGCAGCTTTCCATGTATATTTTCACCCGTTTATTGCTAACTCTATGAAAAATTCCAGCAAAAACATCATAACTCTCTAATATTGCAAAAACGTCACCATTTAATGTTGATGATACAATTTGTTCTTAGGTAGAAATAGGCTTATCCTTCCTTTTTGTTTTAATTTGAATTGGTTTATCGGTGCGTAAAGTATATATTCGAAGTTCAAATATCTGGCGCAGATTTGCAAGGGATACAAGTTGGATAAATCTGAGTCGTTTGAGTCCACAGTCACATCCGTAAGGAGATGGAAGCTTGATAGGTCGAACTATATACCTGACAGGAGGAGCCATCAACCTGGCAGGAGGAGTTATAGATCTGGCAGGAGGAGACCTGGACCTGGCGCTAAGGGGAACAGAGCGGATGTCTCTATATTTTTTTACGTCGAAAACTATCCTGTTATATTAATAGAAATCCGTTTTATAATTTTCACTCGTTTGCCTCTGTTTTTTAATCATTGACTTCCTTTCAAGCTGATAGAGAGAGAGACAGAGAAAAGGGCGGACATGGAAATACTAAGTTGATGCAGGAATTCTTTTTTACATAATATTGTATACCAAAGTTTCACTTTTAATTTCGTTGTGTATTATAAAAAAAACTATTTTTAATTAAATATCTGGCACTGAGGAGGACCCCTATCCGTAATCCGTAATTTCTGTAAAACAGGCTCAGGGCAGTAGGGTCAGTCAGCACTCAACGCGGCAAGCAAGCCCCACTCCGCGGATGACAACAAACCACGTGAGCCAGCGCCACCAATCATAGCCGCCGTCTAACCCCCACTACGGTAACCACGACCTCCATCGGGTAACCGGGAGTAGGAACAAGACGTTATAAGGGCGTGTAGGACTTGAGAGCGGTACTCAACCGCCAGTTGGTCTGGCGAGCCATCCTCCAATTATTTGGAGTGTACAGATATCCACCAGCTTAGACTGAAGTGTTCCTGATCCCTACTATCTTTGCTAGTGTTCGAACAGCATAATCCAGGTTCGCTGCGGTAAGCCTAGCAAACTCTGCGACTGTGCTCGCAATTATCCACCACTCTGCGCAGAGTCACATGTGGTGTAACTATACTTTTGTATAATTTTGGCAGTAGTGAGTATTTTCTTCTTGCTCAATTTCTCTTGCTCCCATTTCCCGAGACAGAAAGCACAGAGAGTACCTATAAATGGATATTTGGAGGGAGGAAAGATACAAAATGTAACAGTATTTTGATTTAGCAGTACTCTATATGTGATGGCATGTTACGAATTCCCTTTTTTTCTAATCTAGATGCTTTCGGAATAAAGATATATTATTTGCTTATGAATGACGGTTCGATGTTCCTAGACGAAACCTTGATTAAAACCGCCCTACTTGTCCAGTCAGGGTTATACTTGTCTTTTTATGAACAAGTTTACTAAAAAATCAGTGATTTCGTCATGTTTAGTGTTTGTAGCACCAAGCAGAAACCCTTATAGGTTCGGTCATGTGTCCATCCATCCGTCGTAATTTTATCCCGAAAGGGGAAGTAGGAAAAGTGAATAGTGGAGAAGTAGGGGACTTGAGGAGAGGGGAATAGGGAAAGTTGGGAGTGAGCAGAAGTAGGCCATGGTAAGAATGGGTAGTGTGGAAGGAAGTAGGGGAAGTGAGGGGAGGAGTAGTAGGGAATTGTGTTTGAGTAGGGGAGGGGTAGGCAGGGGAGTAAGAATGGAGCATGGAGATAGGAATGGATGAGGACTAGCCGCATGCTTACTAATTTGAGCGCGGAGATTTGATGGGCCGTGGGGGAGGGGGGTCTATCATGTTATTCTGCAAAAGCTTGTGGAGTAAGTGAGAGAAGGAAAACTGTCTGTTCTTTCTCTCGCAATACCGATCTGGCAGACCATTATGGCGGATCACTCCGCTCGTTACTTCAGACCCGCTACTAAATGCCTAGTCCCTTCCTATTCCCATATCCATTGGGTAGAGTAAGTGAGTGGATGGGAGTGGGGGGAACGGTGAGAGGGGAAGCAGATGACAGATAAGTAGAGGAAGGAAGGAAGAGGAAGTGAAGGGAGAAATAACGGCATGGATAGTATGGGAAGGGAGCGATTGGGATGTGAGGAGAGGGGTAGTAGGGGAGGGTGCGAATAGGAGGAGGAGGCTTGAACTACTCAACAAAAAATTTTGAATCTCAAAGAGAAATGTAATACTTTATATTTCAGTCAGAACAGATTTTAATTTAAAATTAAAACAGTTGAGTTTCCACCGAAACTTAATCTTCTGGTTTAAAATAAATACTTTGGGTTGTAAATTCAACTATTTGGTTGAAAAATAACTTTTTTGCAAAAAATCATATTTTTGGTTAAAATTTTACTGTTTATGTCCAAAATTGGGTTATTTTATTGAATTGAAAATTGATATTAAAATATCATCCACTTTCGTTAGAAATGTAACTCTAGTTTGAAAGTTCATGTATTTTGTTGATAATTCGTCTTTTATGATCGAGAATTAATTTTATGTGTTAAGAATCATCTTTTTGGTTGATAATTTAACTACTTGGTTGAATTCTGAACTCGTTCGCTGTAATCCATTTAGCTGAAAATTCAACTTTTTCAGTTAACAATTCAAATATATATTTGAAAATTTTTTTTTAGTTGCAAATTCATCTCTTTGGTTGAAAATTTATATCAGTTGTTAAAAATTTGTTTTTTGGGTTGAAAGACACGATAGTTGAATTTTCAACAAAGAATGTAACTTTGCAACAGAAAAGTTTAATTTTAAATAAATAATTTGATTTCTACCAAATTGAATTTTTGGTCAAAAACACGTATTTTCTACAAATTAGTTGAATTTTCAACCCGAAAATACGATTTTTTAATGAAAAAGTTATATTTCAACCTAACAGTTACATTTTTTACAAAAGATATAAATTTTCAAGTTATATTTTTAACGGAAAAGGATTAATTTTTAATTAAAAAGAATAATTTTTTACTAGAAAAGAGGAATTTTGAACAAAGTACATGATTTCTTAGCCAAAGAGTTAAATTTCCGACAAGAAAATATCAATTTTCGATTAAAAATATCATCCAAAAACACTGAAAATTGAACTCGAGACTCACATTTCTGAAAGCAACTAAACCAAATCCCAACCAATAAACCGTAAACCCATATATCCTTAACCTATACACCCTAAACCCATAAACCCTAAACCCACTAACCCTGAACCCATAAACCCTAGACCCATAAACCGTAAGCCCATAAACCCTAATCCCATGAACCCTACACCCACTAAACCCTATATCCGCACATTTCAACCCATAAAGTCTAGAGCCATAAACCGTAAACCCATAAACCCTTAGCCCATTAACACTAAGCCTACAAATCCCAACCCATAAACACTAAACCCATAAACCCTAAACCCAATGTTGAAACCTTTTTTATAAACTTTCATAATGCATCATCCGCTTTGAATAACAGATTTAAAATTTTTTTTAAATTTACTTTATTATTGGTTTCTTAAACTTTATTATTTCGTAATTTTTGTAAATGTATCGTTCTTGTATTATAAAAGTTCTACATTCTGGTCAATTAGAAAAAATACACACTGTTATTATAATATAGTTAAAATGTTGATAAGTAAACAATTTCATCACAAAGTACAAATTTCATTTCTATTTTGTTTTCCGATCTTCATTTGTTTTTTCTGCTGAGTGGTAAGAAC
>CAKNYM010047080.1:11202-35216 GCA_932195095.1 Andricus curvator | reverse complement strand
GATCTTCATTTGTTTTTTCTGCTGAGTGGTTAGAACATTTTTCACTGACATACAACTTAGTGCCGTATTATCATCATTTGGTGTTTATATAATTTGTAAGTGTTCCTTAGAGTATTGTATTATTTTCTGATGTATTCGTTGTTCGCGATCCCTTTGTTTTCCGATTCAAAGAAATTTTGAATAACGTGAACAATAGTAAACAAAAAATTCTCTGAACAAGAATCATTAGTTTTGATGGAAGATGCTTAATTATCGAAATATCAGTATGATACTACTCGAATTCGCAAAAGAAAAAAATGCTGACGTTTTTATTAATTATAAATATCTTGCAGAAGCAAAAACAAAATGTTATCCACCATCTTCAAGTATAACAATAACTGAAAAAAGTGCTAAATTTACAAGCATTGTTAAATCATACTTGTGCGGGATTATTACAAGTGCCAACTATCGTATGTGAATTGTTAAATATCGATACGGATATATGTCTCACTATGACCTCAAAATGGGGATGTGATGGAGCTTCAGATCAAAGCCAATATAAGCAAAAATTTTCTGATGGAACAATATCAGTCAGTAGCATTTTTATGACATCAATGGTACCACTTAGAATGGAAATAAAGGTCGGAAACGATTTCAAAAGTATTTGGCGTAATCCTAAATCTGGTTCAAGAAAATATTGTCGTGTTATAAGTTTTCAGTATGCTCAGGAAACAGAAGAGGAAACAAAACTTGCAGTTAGTCAGTTAGAATCCGAAATTGAAAAATTAATACCAACAGTTGTGGAGATAGCTGGAAAATAAATAAAATTATTTCATTGCATGCATCTAACTATAATCGATGAAAAAGTGGTAACAGTTTGAACAGATACATCATCAAATGATTGTTGCGTTATATGTCAGGCATCTCCAGCAGAAATGAATAGTCTCGAAAAACTATCAAAGTAAGAAGAAATCGTTGAAAACTTCAAGCATGGTTTGTCAAGTCTGCATGCCTGGATACGATTTATGGAGTGCATTCTTTACATTGCTTATAGATTAGATATAAAAAAAATGGAGAGTATCCCAACAACGATTTAAAGAAGAAACAGGTTTGCTTGTAGATTATCCAAAGCAAGGAGGTGGAACCTCAAACGATGGCAACACAGCAAGGAGGTTTTTTCGTGACACAGATCTGGCGTCTCAGATAACAGGTGTTAATTGTGAATTTATTCAAAGATTTCAAGTTATTTTACAAACACTTGCTTGCGGCATTAAAATAGATACTAAAAAGTTTCACATCTATGCAACAGAAACTGCTAAGTTTTATATCCAATTGTATGATTGGTTCTATATGCCTGCATCTGTCCATAAAATACTTCCACGTGGAGCAGAAATAATCGATAACTTTTCACTTATACCAATTGGCTTATTGTCAGAGGAAGAACGAGAATCTCGTAACAAAGACTTTAAGCATTACAGAAAGTTCAATACCTGAAAATGTGGTAGAATTGCTACAAATACTGATTTAATTAATACACTACTACTTTCTTCTGATCCCTACATTTCTCATTTAAGATGCAAAATGAAAAATACTAAATGTGAAATGGATGAAGCAGCAACAGATATGTTAATCAATGAATGAAAATCTGCCGATGATGCAGATTGCAGTCAGACTCGCACTCGTGATTTTTAACGGGTTGGGATCTGTGGCATGTGGGTTTCTTATTTAAAAATAAATGATCTATACACTTTTATAAAGTAATTTTATTGTAAAAAACAGTATCAAACAAGTCAACTAGTTTTTTAAACTATTATTTACTGTCGACGATTCGGTGGCTAATTTGCAGTCCCCTTCACATGCTTCCAAATAAAAAATAATAACCAGATCAAGAAGGTGTAGTAAAATAACGTAACATAAATAGACATTCGTTTACTAAAACATTTTACCTTAAGGCCATGCAACGAGAGGGTCACGTGACCACGCTAGTCCTCAATTTTTCTTTGTCAACTTACGTCCAAAAGAAATAAGATATCGCGCTTATAGTTTGGGAAATGAAAGAGGAGACAATAAAGTTCACGGCTCTGGTCAGTTATACATTTTTCTAATTGAATTAATGGTATAGAGGGTTTTGGGTCACACGCCTATCACATCCTGTACTTTGTAATTAAACATGATTGGGTAGCAGGTGCCTACTGGAATTTCAGCGACTTCTTCCTGAGTCAAGGGGGTAACCGACCAGCTTTCCATGTTTATTTTCGCCCGTTTATTGCTACCTTTTTGGTAAATTCCAACAAGAACATTGAAACTCTCCAATATTGCAAAGACGTCACCATCGGATGTTGATAATACAATTTGCTGTTCGGTTGAAATAGGCTTAAACTTCTTTTCTGTTTTAATTTGAACTCGTCTGTTGGCAGGAAAAGTGTATCTTCGAAGTTCAAATATTCGGCGTGGATTCGTAAGGGATGTCAGGCGGATAAATCTGAGTTTTTCGAGTCCACATCCATATCCGTCAGGAGATGGAAGCTTTATGGCAGAAGAAGCGAGAGACCTGGCAGGAGGAGTCGTAGATCTCGCAGAAGGAGGAGACCTGGACCTGGCACGAAGAGGCAGCTCGGTAGGAGAAGGAGAGCTCTGAATTGAATGTCGGTCGGAAGAAGATTCGTCACGAGGAACATAATGAATAGGGGCGCCATTAGGTAAGCAATCGAACTGTGAACTTAATTCTGCAAGAAGAAACAGAGCTCTAAAACAACTTTTATACTTAAAAAATTCGCAAAAAAAGTCATTGATATAATGAAATAGAGCAAGTTTTCGCAACAATTTATAATTTTATCGTCCTTGAAAATCAAATAGAGCTTCCGCTAGCTTCCACCTTAACTTATTGTACTCTCTGTTTCTGCAAATCGTACGATTGCCGTATCAATATGGAATAAACTCAGGTAAAATTCGTACTTATTTCGGAAAAATTGAAGATTTTAAAAGTTATTAAAATATTATAGTCACCAATAGAATCAAGCACGATGGCCAGGGTGTAGACCAGAGTATAAACGAATGCCATTTTTTCCAAGTTGAGGAGAAACTGATTAATTTACTTATAACGAATTAGGTTAATAGTGTAACAAAGCAATATTCCAATGCTTCATTATGTATTACATATTATATCTTATAGTTCTTATCTCACAGAGTATAGGCGTCAAGTTCGTCCAGTAAGTTTACGCAATAGTAATTAATCATAAGAAAAGTAGCTAACTAAATTCTTATCAGATATTTACATTTCATAAAAGCCTAAACTATTAGACAATCCATTTGCTTGCGGGGGAAAAGCTGTGGTATAATTATTTTTTGATGAGATTAATGTTTTTAGAGTTGGGACAGACGTGACAGTTAAATTTTTAACGAAAGAGTTAAATTTTCATCTAAAAGAATAAACCTTGAAAACAGAAATTTTCAAGAAGAACCAAAATGATGAATTTTAATCAAGAAAAATAATTTTTCATAAAAAAGACATACTATCAACAAAATACCTAAATTTTCAGCCAAATATTTGAATTTTAATATAAGAAAGATAATTTTCCACCGAAGATAGAAAAGTTAAATTTTTATTTGAAAAAATTAATTAATAAGAAAACGAATTTTCAACAAAATAGTAACATTTCTGACCAACTAGAATGTTTAATCAAGTGAGATAAATTCCGATTCAAAAAGATAAAAATAGATTTTTCAACTAAGGGGACTAAGGGGACTAAGGGGAAATTAGCGGAAGTGGGGGAAATAAGGAGGGAGGAAGTAGGGGAATTTAGGGGAAATGCGGGGGTGAAAGTAGAGAGAGTGAGATGAATTAAGGGATTGGGAAGCAGGGGAAGTAAGGGGAATTTTAATTTAGTATTCTCTGCGGAAAGATGGGCAGTGAGGGGAAATGAGAATAGGTAGATTAGGGGAAATGAGCAGTAATTGAGAGAGGGGAAGTTAAAGGAGGGGAAGTGAGGGGTAATTCAGATAGCGGAAATGAGGGGGGAAATAGAAGAATTGTAAGAAAAAATTCATAATCTATCAAGATTCAAACCCTGATCGCTCTTTAAAAATCGTTCGGCTATCTTTTTTAGTTGAAGATTGATTTTTTAATTGAAAATTAACTTTTTTAGTTGAAAATTAATTTTCTTAATTGAAAATTCAACTACTGGGTCGAAAGTAGAACTACTTTGTTAAACACTCACTTTATTGTTTGAAGATTTAACTATTTTGTTGAAAATTCGTTCTTTTTCTAGTTGCTTATTAATTTTTTAACTGAAAATTTAACTGTTCCATTATTGGTTGAAAACTTATCGTTTTTAGTTAAAAATTAAGCAATTTGGTTGAAAATATTATTTATTTTATTGGGAATTCATTCTTTTCAGTAGAAAATGAATCTTCTTTAATCAAAATTTTACTGATTGGTCAAAAGTTGAACTACGTTGTTAAAAATTAATTTTATTATTTTAAAATCCATCTCTTTGGACGTGAATATAACTATTTTGTTTAAAAAAATTTGTGTATGAAAATTAATTCCTATAACTTTAAATATAACTGTTTCATTTTTGTTTGAAATTTTATATTTTTTATTAAGAAACTCAACTGCTTGGTTGAAAATTCACATTGCTTTTTGAAAATTTAACTATTTTCTGGAAAATCCTAATTTTTGTAGTTGAATTTAAATATTTTATTAACAACTTCGCCTTCAAAAGAAAAATGCAACTATTCAGTTGAAAATTAACTTTTTGGTATGAAATTCATATTTTCTGGTCGAAAATTTAACAATTCAGTTGAATTTTTTTTTCTCTTTCGAATGAAAAATCTGTCCTAGTTAAAAGTTCAAATCTTCTGTTGAAAAACAGTTTTTTTCTTCGTTTGAAAATTCATCTCGTTTTGTAGAAATGTTACTTATTTCGTTAAAAATGCAACTGTACGATCAAAAATAATTTTTTTTCGGTTAATAATTCAACTATTTGGTCAAAAATTCGTCTTTTTTTAATTTGAAAATTAATTTTTAGAACTAAAATTTTTTCTCATTTATTTTTGGCTGAAAAGTATTCGATTTTAGTTAAGAATTCTACTACTATATTTTCTACTGAGAACTCATCTTTTTTGTTTAAAAATTCAACTACTTGGTTGGAAGTGGAATTACTTTGTTAAACAATCACTTTATTGGTTGAAAATTTAACATATTTTGTTGAGAAATTGTTTTGTTTTCTGGTTCCTAATTAATTTATTTAAGTGCAAATTTAACTATTTTATTATTTATTTGAAAATTGATAGTTTTTAGTTAAAAATTCAAAAATTTGGTTGAAAATTTTACCAGTTGGTTGGAAGTTGAACTAATTTGTTAAAAAATCATTTTATTAGTTGAAAATACATCTCTTTGGATGAAAATTTAACTATTATCCTTTTTAGTTAAAAATTCAACTAATTGGTCGAAAATGCATGTATTTTGTTAAAAATTAGGCTTTTGTATTTTGTTAAAAATTAGGCTTTTTCGTTAAAAATTCAACTATTCAGTTTAATATCGACCTCTTTTGTTGAAATTTTTTTAAGATGTAGAATTTTAGTTACAAATGCATCTTATTAGTTCAAAATTGAACTGTTTTTTTACAGTCTTATTATCTTCTGGTTTAATTCAACTGTTTTATTAAACATTTGTCTTTTTAAATTAAAAATTCTATTATTTTCGTAGAAATTTTTACTTTTTGGTTGAAAATTAATATTTTTCGGTGGAAAAATCAACGCTTTGGTTGCCATATTTTCCTTTCGAGGCTGAAAAATCTCTCCCATTTGAAAAATTAAACTCTTTTGTTGACAATTTTTTTTGTTAAAAATGCATCTCTTTTCGTAGAAAGTTTAGCTTTTTTGTTTAAAAATTCTACTCCTAGTTCAAAATGAATCTCCTTTGGTTGAGAATTCAACTATTTTGTTGAAAATTATTATTGTTTTGTTAGAAATTCGAATATTTTGTTGAAACTGTAATTATCTTGTTGAAAAATTAACTGATTTGATGAAAATTCTTCTCGTTTGATAGAAAATTCATCCTTATGGATTAAAAATGTATCGTTTTAACTAAAAATTCAACCATTCCATTTTTGGTTGAAGAATTATCTTTTTCAGTTTAAAATTAAACTATTTAGTTGAAAATTCATATTTTTAGACGAAAAATTATGTACTTGGTTGAAAATTCATGCATTTTATTGATAATTCATATTTTTTGGTAGAAAATTAATTTTCGTCGTTCAAAAATAAACTGCTTGGTTGAAAATCCAACTTTTTGATCAAATGTTGAATTCTTTTCTTGAAAATTCCTTTTTTGTAAGGTTTATTATTTCAGATAAAAATTTATCGCTTTTGTGAACAATTTAACTGTCCTGCCTGTTCCAACCCGTAAATATATTTCAAGTTTTCTTGGCCGAGATTAAATACAAGATTTAAAAAATAACGTGCTGTAAATTTCAGATTATGGCAGACTTTTTAGTTGAAAATAACTCGAATGAAATGTAAATACCTGATAAGAATAAACTTGATGCCTATACTTTGTGAGATACGGATTATATTATAATACGTCATATATAATGAATCATTTGTCCGAAAGAAGTCAGAAGTTTATCTGACTTTATTGCGTATTGATACGGCATGCGTACGAGTTTCAAAAACAGAACGTGCAATGAGTTAAAGTGGAAGCTAGCGAAAGCTCCATTGGATTTTCAAGGACGACTAATCTAATACCTTCTATGATGAGAATGTAAAAATACTCACTATTGACAAAATTATACCAAAGTTTGGGCATACCACTTCAGTCAAAGCTGGTGGATACCTGTACACTCCAAAAAATAGAAGGACGGCTCGCCAGACCAGCCGGTGGTCGAGTTGCGCTCTCGGCTCTTACACGCCCTTATAACGTCTTCTCCCTACTCCCGGTTGCCCGATGGAGGTGGTGGTTACCATAGTGGGGGTCAGACGGCGGCTATGATTGGTGGCGCTGCCTGACGTGGTTTGCTGTCCTCCGCGGAGTGGGGCTCGCTTGCCGCGTTGAGTGCTGACAGACCCTACTGCTATGGGTCTATTTTATTTTAATACACTAACCAGCGAAATTATTAAAAATGAGTTAAGGCTAAATGGCATTTCAAAAAATATATATTTTTGTCTGACTTCGGATCACAAACAGTATATTGCAGTTATACATTTTCCTAATTGAATTAATGGTGTAGAGGGTTTTCGGTCACACGCCAATCACATGCTGTACTTTGTAATTAAACATGATTGGGCAGCGGGTACCTACTGGAGTTTCAACGACTTCTTCCTGGGTCAAGGGGATAACCGAACAGCTTTTCATGTTTATTTTCACACGTTTACTGCTACCTTCTTGGTAAATTGCAACAAGAGCATTGAAACTCTTCAATATTGCATAGACGTCACCATCGCATGTTGATAATACAATTTGTTTTTGGGTTGCAATAGGCTTATACTCATTTTCTGTTCTAATTTGAATTGGTTTGTCGGTAGGAAAAGTGTATGTTCGAAGTTCAAATATTCGGCGTGGATTCGCAAGGGATGTAAGTCGGACAAATCTGAGTTTTTCGAGTCCACATCCATATCCGTCAGGAGATGGAAGCTTTATTGGTGAAATGGCAGAAGGAGCGACAGACCTGGCAGGAGGAGTCATAAATCTGGCAGGAGGAGGAGACCTGGACCTGACACGAAGAGAAGGCTCGGTAGGAGCAAGAGAGCTCTCAATTGAATGTCGGTCAGAAGAAGATTCGTCACGAGGAACATAAGGAATAGGGGCGCCATTAGGTAAGCAGTCGAACTGTGAACTGAATTCTGCAAAAAGAAACAGAGCTCTAAAACAACTTTTATACTGACAAAATTTGCAAGAAAAGTTCATTGATATAATAAAATAGAGCAAGTTTTTCCAACAATTCCTAATTTTATCGTCCTTGAAAATCAAAAAGAGCTTCCGCTAGCTTCCAACTTAACTTATTGTACTCTTTGTTTCTGCAAATCGTACGATTGCCGTATCAATACGGAATACACTCAGGTAAAATTCGTACTTATATTGGAAAAACTCAATATTAAAAATTATAAAAATATTATAGTCACCAAAAGAATGAAGGACGATGACCAAGGTGTAGACTAGAGTATGAACGAATCCCATTTTTTCCAAGTAGAGGTGAAACTGATCAATTTACTAATTACGAATTCGGTTAACAGTGTAACAAAGGAATATTCCGATGCTTCATTATGTATTACATATTATATTTCTTATCTCTCAGAGTATAGGCATCAAGTTTATCCAGTAAGTTTACGCAATAGTGATTAATATTGATAAAGGTAGCGAACTTAATTTTGATTAGATATTTACATTTCATTCGAGTCAGTTTCAAGGAAAAAGTCTGCCATGATGTGAAATTTACAGTACATAATGTTTGAAATCTTGAACTTAATCTGGGCCAAGTAAACTTGAAAAATCCTCACGGGTTGGCGAGATATAAGCAAAATACGTTATGGACAAATGAAATGAATGTTTTTTGTATTGAAACAGGCAGAAAGAGTTTTAAAAATCAGATGAATTAAAATTCAAAGCCCAATATATTAGAGATAAATTTTCATATAGAATGATAAAGCCTGAAAACAAAAATTTAAAAAAAAAAGAGATCAAACTTTAGTGAAAAAGTTGAATTTTCAACAAACCAGTTCATTTTTTAACCATGAAAATTATTTTTCTACAAAAAAAGACAACCTAAAATAAAACACATTATTAACAAAATAGTTAGATTTCCAACCAGCCAAGAAGATGAATCTTTGATAAAAAAATGAATTTTGAACCAATCGAGATAAATCCCAAAACAAAAATATAATGGTAAACATTTAATCAAGAAAAATTTACTTCTAACTAAGATTATTTGAATTTTCTTATAAGTTTCTAATAATTCAGCTCAAAATGTGAAAAAAAAACGAGAAAAAGAGGAAGTTTATTGAAAACAGGAAAAAATCAGAATTCTTTGAAAAAAAGGAAAATTTTTATTTAAACTATGTAAAGTCTTTTTTATTGATTTTTTTCTGTTTGGAAGGCATCCTTGTGCTATTGGAAAATTCTAAATCCTCACATATGTTTTAGTTACTAAAAATGCGAATCGAAAAAAAAAAGATTTTCTACATATTTTATTGCACCTTGTGTCGTTTTCTCAAAAACTTAATTTGTTTGTTTTTAATGTTATTTTTCACGATTTAAACAAAAAATACGCGCCCTATCAAAAAATAATTCATAACCAATTTGCGGGTCTTTTTTCAGAGAACAACTTTTGTCAATTATTTTTTCCGTACCTTGTGTTGTTTTTCCAAAAATTTGATTTTTTATTGTTAATGCTATTTGTTATGATTGAAACAAAAATTACGTGTCCTACAATACAATTATAAATTATAAACTTGTAGCTCCTTTTTGAGTGAATAATTTTTGTACATTACTTTTTTCGTACCTCGTCTTGTTTTTCCGAAAATGTACTTTTTTTATTGTTGATGTTATTTTTCACGAATAAAATAAAAACTACGCGTCATATAAAAAAATTAATGATTCAAAATTTGTAGTTTCTTTTTGGGTAAACAACTTTTGTTGAATTTTTTATTTTTTGATAGATTGTGTCGTTTGTCCAAAAATGTAATTTTTTTATTTTCAATGTTTTGTTTTTACGATTTGAACAAAAAACACGCATTCCATCAAAAAATAATCAATAATAAATATTCGATACTTTTTATGTGAACAACATTTCTCTATTAATCTTGTTCGCAGGTTGTGTTTTTTTCCCAAAATTAAATTTTTTGATTGTTAATGTTATTTTTTTTACGATTTGAACGAAAACTGCACGTCCTATCAAAAAGAAATATCAATAATAAATTTGCAGATATTTTTTATGTTTGCAATTTTTAAGTTTTTATTTTTTTTGGTGATTGAAATCAGAACCGTTGGTCAAGAAATGCTGGTTAACGAGCTTGATCTTTGCTTTTCGTCCCTAAAAGCGTTTGAAAAAATAATTAAAAAAATTAACTTTCAACTAAAGTGTTGATTAATCAACCAAGAAGTTAAATTATCAACCAAAATTATGACTTTCAACCCAGAAAAATAATTTTTCATCAAAAAAGACTTATTATCAACAAAATACCTAAATTTTCAGCCAAATAGTTGCATTTTCAACAAGAAGCAATCACTTTTCAATTGGAAATATCAATTATACTTCGTCGACTCGTTCTCTAAGTCAAATATATAGTAACGTTTGTTGCTCGGTCCATTCCACAGATTTTTAAAGCTCGCGGCAAGAATTTTTTCTCTGGTTCTCTCTAGGTGGCGCTTTCCCCACTCCCAGAATCTCACTAGGTTTTTCTGTGCGATCCAATACACATACACAAATAATTACCGTGGTAAAAAGTGTTTTAAAAAGAACTAAAAAGTGTTAAAAATGTATTCCGGCAGCTCTGAAAGTTCAGGGCATCGACGAAAACGAAAAAATAAAGGTGTGAGTAGTGAAAATCAAAAGTTGTGGCAAAAAATACAACAGCTGAAGGAAAAGTTGAATGGGATTCACTCGTCGCATCATTCGTCATATCGATCGAGATGCGGGAGTTCGTCAACTTACAACAGGTCATACAATGGCAGATCTAGGAAAAAATTCTTCGACAGAGACGATGGCGAGCGAACACCTCGAGGTTCGCCACATCGTAGTCGGAGCTTATCACATCACCAGTCCATCAGAAAAAACGAAAACGCAGAAATGGTGGCCATCTTGGTAGAGAGAGTATGGTGCGCCGTCCGAGAGAGTCGTCCTACTCTAGCCTAGATGCGAATAGCAGCCAAAGCGAGTCTGATTACGTTCCTGAACGGAGACAAAGATTTCAGGAACCGGAAATCCGTGAAAAGGAACCCAAGGAAAAAGAAGTCCAAGTAAGTGAGAACAAAATACCAGACACTCATGTAAACCGAAAGAAAGAATCAGTGCTGGAGCTACTTGGTGAGGACCCCTCTCTTAATAAATGTACAGGTCCTCCCATCCATCAAGCATTAGTGGACAGATGGACAGCAATATTGAAGAAAGACTTACCAAAGGAAACAAAAAAGAAACTCTTAACTAAATGCCCCCCGAGTGAAAACTGCGTAATGTTTCAGGCGCCAAAATTGAATGCTGAGGTGCGCATGTATCCTGGAATGAGTACCACGTCCGTGAAGAAGGATGATTACCAGATGGTCACTTAAAACCAGCTCGGAATGGGTATTTCGGCGATGGGTATTGCCTTATCGTAAATTCTTGAGAACGATTTACAAACCCTTAACAAGAATAGATTAATTACACTCCTTGGAGGTTCGGGCAGGAGATTGGTTGATTTATACCATAGCTTGTCAATGTCCAGACGCTATTTTATTGAACCTGGATTAAACTCTGGTGCAAAAGCTGTTGCAGCGGAAAGTGGAGTTGATTCTTTTTTATTTGGTGAACATTTTTCAGAAAAAATCTAATCGCTGATTTCAGTGGAAAAGTCGAGCAAAGAAATAACAAACAAGAGCTCATGATCTGCACATCATCGTCCGTCGAATAATGACAACGCCTCATTGCCTTCGAGAAGAGAACAAAACATCGATCAATTAACCGGCGAGGCCCTCCCAAGAGGAATAGCTGGAGATCACAAAGGGGGGGGGGGGACACCAGGGGGAGGCAAGCGTGTCATCGCCAGGATGGCCGATCATATCGTCAGAATCAGAAGAACCGGAGGAATCAACAATAAACGTATGAACGCAGGACGACTACAAAATTTTCTTTCTAAATGGAAACGAATAACCTCAGATCCTATTATACTAGAATGGGCGACAGCTTATAAAATTCCGATCGCATTTCGATCCACCCCCTGAGTCCAAATTCTCAAAAGAAGAATTTGCGGATGACGCAAATGCAGTTGGTCAACTTCAGAAAAAAGGAGCGATTTCCAAATGCAAACCAATCAGTGGTCAATTTTTATTTTAAGAAGAAAAGCAAAAGCATTTTAAATTTGGCACAAAGTTTTAAAAGTAAGAAAAAGTTAAAATTAGAGAATTGGCGCAATTCGTAGGGACTTTACTGGCAGCTTTTCCAGCTGTAGAGTATGGTCCCTTATATACCAAAAAGTTAGAAAGAGAAAAGTTCTTAGCACTTGGAGTCACAAATGGAAATTTTGAGCAAATAATGAACTTGGTTGATAATATTAGTTCAGATCTTAACTGGTGGATTAGAAACATTCCGAAGACTGTTAATCCTATAGGAGAATACAAATTTAAACTCGAAATATTCTCTGATGTGTCACAAACTGGTTGGGGTATTTTTTGTAATGAAGACAAATCTCATAGTTGGTGGGATGATGTAGAAAAAAGGAAATACTTCAATTTTCTAGAACTCAAAGCTGCATTTTATGGATTGAAATGCTTTGCTTAAAACTTGAAATCACACGAAATATTACTAAGAATCTATAAGACCACAGCTATTGCGTACGCCCTACACCAATAAAATGTGTAGTATTAGGTTCCCAAAATTAACAGCATTGTGCAGAGAAATCTGGCAGTGGTGTGAAGCAAGAGATCTTTGAATCTTTGCTTCTTATATTAGTTCAGGTGAGAATATAGAAGCTGACAGTGAATCTCGGGAAATTTCGCCAGATACAGAATGGGAATTGAATGATCAAGTATTCAAAGACGTAAAAAATTCTTTCGGAAATTTTATTGTGGACTTATTTGCGTCAAATATTAATGCTCAATGTTCCAAATATATTTGATGGCATGAAGATCCTGACGCTATAGCGGTAGATGCTTTTACTGTCTGTTGGGCAGATTATTATTTTTATGCATTTCTCCCTTTTTCGGTTATCTCAAGAGTTAAGAGTACTTATAACGAAACTAACTATTTTAAACGAACAGAAGGATTGACTAACATCACCTTTCTGGAAGGAACATCCAATGAAACTTACCTTGGTTGTCGGGAAATTATCTGGCATTCGTTTGAATTGAAAGGAAACACAGAAGAAGCATCTAAAGTGGCCTTAGCCTCACTATCGTCGGACACAATTAAACAAAAAGATAAGCCCATACGTCTCTGGTGGAAATTCTGCAGAAGAGAAGACATTTCACTGTTTGAAACCCAGATCCCAAAAATCATACAATTTTTAACCGAGCAATTTAAGAACGTTAAGTCCTATGGAACGTTAAATAACTACAGATCGGCAGTGTCGCTCATTGTTTCGGTTGACATAACTAACAATCTACCAATTAAGAGATTCTTTAAGGGCATCGCGAATCTGAAACCACAAAAACCGAAATATGACTATGTTAAGGAACCATTCCCACTTCTTGATTTTTTATCTTCAATGGGACCTAACGATAGCGTTGATTTAAAACAACTGACTAAGAAACTAGTTACGTTGTTAGCACTTGTTACGGCTCAACCAGTTCAAACTCTGAATAAAATCACATCAGAGAACACCAAAGATTCAGGAGAAATCATACAGATTATTATCCCAGATAAAATAAAGGCATCAAAAGTAAACCGCGTTCAACTACTTCTAAAAATTCCGTTCTTTAAAGAAAAACAGCTCCTCTGCGTTGCAACGGTATTAAAATGTCACATAAATAAAACAAAATGTATTCGCCCTTAAAATGAAAACAATCTGCTTGTAACCATAAATAAACCTCATTGGGAAGCGACATCACAAACAATTAGCCGTTGGGTTAAAGAAACTTTAGAACAGGGAGGTGTGGATACCAGTGTATTTACAGCTTAAAGCACAAGACATGCGTTTACATCAGCCGCCCTTAGAAAGGGTGTTAACGTTAACACGTGGCGCACCTTCTTCTGACATTCAGTTCATAGCTCTCTTGCTCCTGTCAAGTCTCCTCTTCGTGCCAGGTCCAGGTCTTCTCCTGCCAGATCTATGACTCCTCCTGCCAGGTCTGTCGATTCTTCTGCCGTTTCACCTATAAAGCTTCCATCTCCTGACGGATATGGATGTGGACTCGAACAACTCAGATTTGTCCGACTTACATCTAGTGATAAATGTCGATCATTCACAAATTTTCCCAAAATCTCGTCAGATTAAATTAAAACCTTGAACACCATACTCATCACATCGAGACGAACGATCACTCAGTCGAGATGATCGTCTCGTCTTGATCCACTTTTTTCATTGCAAATTCTTGATCTCCTTTACATTTCAGTTTCATCTATGTTTTAAGCAAATCTCGACTTTTTCCAAAAATGATCAACATGCATCACTACTTACATCCCTTGCGAATCCACGCCGAATATTTGAACTTCGGGGATACACTTCACAGAAATAACATTCAAGAAATAAACTGGAATTGGTTCCGCAAACCCACATGGTCTGTTAGATGCCTAAATTTCGATTCCAACCACCCACAAAAATACAAAAAAGTGTAGTTTTTAATATGATTGATAGAGTTGTTCTCCTTTCCGATTAACAATTTCATCAAGACAATTTGCGACTAGCGGAAGAGACACTTCGTGATAACTTCTACCCGGAAAATTTTTTAGAAAAAATATTAATCTTAGATGAAATATTTTGGCCGAAAATAAACATCGCAGAGTTGATGAAATAGTTAAAAATGCAGAAATTAGTTCTTTTATCAGTATTCTCTACGTGAAAGGTCTATCTGAGCGAATTGCGAGAATTCTCGGGACTACGACATAACTACGGAATTAAATAAATTGCAAAACAACAATATTGTTTATGGCATTTGGTGCAAAGTTCAAAACTGTAAAGCGGTTTATATTGTTCAAAGTAAACTTCCGTTAGGAGTGCGGGTTAAATAATACAAGAGGGAAATAAATAAGGTTTCTAATAAGCAGACAATGCTTAATAAGCATAGTATTGAGAAAGGTCATAAGAAGAAGAATTTGCTACTAAAAAGGAGGAATTTTCAAGAAAGTACATGAAATTTCAGCCAAAGAGTTAAATTTCCGACAAGAAAATATCAATTTTCGATTGAAAATATCAGTTTCCAACCAAAAATTAAATAGTAACATTTTCATCTCAAAAGCGTTACTCTCAACCAAAAAAAATGTATTCGCAACAAAAGAAAAATTACGAAATTACTGATTTTTCAGTAAACTTGTTTGTAAAAAAACAAGTATTGCTCATTGATGGGAGGACTGTATATCCAAGCGTCCTATCAAAAAATTATTAATGAAAAATTTGTAGCTCTTTTTTGGCTTAGTAACTTTTGTCAATTCATTTTTTTCATAGTTGGTGTCGTTTGTCCGAAAATTAAATTTTTTTATTTTTAATGTTGCTTTTAATTTTCATATTTTCAATCGAAGAGGTAAATTTTAAACCAGGAGGATGAATTTTTAACCATGAAGGCTAATTTTTTACCAAAAAAGTGTAATTTCTAATACAATTTGCAAAATTATCAAACAAATATTTGAAATTTTGAAGGAATTTTCAACCTAATAGTTAAATTTTCAACCAACGAAATGAATTTTCAACCAAAATTATTAATTTTGTACCAAAAAAGTTGAGTTCTCTACAAAATAGAGCAATCTTCAACCAAATAATTAAATTTTAAACTGAAGAAGAGAAATTTTCAACCAAACATGGAATAATTAAATTTTTAGTTAAAAAAATTAATTTTCACAAAAAAAAAATTGAAACAAAATAGTTAAATTAAAAAAGAGGATTTGCAACTAAAATCATGAATCATCAATCAAAAAGAGTAACTTTCTACTGAGTAGTTGAAGATCCAACCAAGAAAGATGAATTCTGAAATAAAATATAATAGTTGATATTTCAACCGAAAAAGATTTTAATCTAAAAACAGCTGAATTCCACCAGAAAAGACGAATTTTCAACAAAATAGTTCAATCCTAAACATAAAAAAACCAAGCGTCCCATCAAAAAGTGATCGCTAGCAAATTTGTAGATCTTTTTTGAACGCACACTTTTTGTTGATTCATTTTTTTCGTATCTTGCGTCGGTTTTTCAAAAAAATTAATTTTTCCATTGTTAATGTTATTTTTCACGATTAGAACAAAAACTGAGCATCCTATCAAAAAATAATTAGTAACAAATATGTAGCTCTTCTTTTGGTAAACAAATTTGGTCTCAGAATGCAACATTTTTCTTCATCTGATATTTTTACATATCGTGCGTTGTTTGGCTTACAAAGTTCATGTTCGTTTGTTTTTAGAATTTTTTAAATGCTAAAACACCTGTAACTTTTTTTATCAAAAAAAAGTCATAAAGATAATTTTTTTTTTACTTTTGAGTACTACTACAAAACGGACATAGAATTTTTAAATCTTAACAAAAAGTGGTCTCAAAATTTGTTTAAATGCGCTCACTTTTTGAATTTTTATCCAAAATGGCTGGCTAACGAACTTGACCTTCATTTTAGGACACTGGAAGGGTATACCAAAGCCTAATCCATATGACAATTCTTTCGAAAGTTATTGTGCTAACAAACTAAAAAATCTACTGTCAAAATAACACTCTAACACACAGTAGAGACATTCGTAAAAACCTGTTTTTCGGATTCAGGGGGTCTCAGAACGTGGGCATTTGACAAAAACGGGGGAGGGGGGGGGGTTCAAATTTTAAACGAGTCTAATACCTTCTGTGATGAGAATGTAAAAATACTCACTGTTGACCAAATTATAAAAAAGTATGGGCATACCACTTCAGTCAAAGCTGGTGGATACCTGTACTCAGGCCGTGGTAACTCAATGCTTTAGGAGTGGTCGCGTATATTCGAGCGTGGCGCCATCAAACGAGCCCGCAGGTTTTCAAGATAAGATAATAGATGGTTGAAGTTATATCCAGATGATTGGTAGATAACCTAATTAAAAACTTAATAAATTGAAAAAATCAATAGAAAAACAAATAGAAATACATAAATAATTACTGGAATAATCATTTGTGTATTTCTGTTTGTTTTTCTATTGATTTTTCCATAAAAACGCGTTTGAAGGAAAAAGCCAAGATAATAGAAGTATGTTTGAGAGCAGTTTTTATTTAAAATGTGTAATCATTTTTATGAATGAAAGTTCGTAGATAATACTGCTCCCTCTCTTAGTTTTTGTTGCTGCGTACTGAAACGATAATCATCAGGTTGAAAATTATGACAACAAATTATATACCGGCTCTCAAACACTTCTTTACAGGCTAGGTTCTGTAAATTCGGACATGTGTTGACGTTCGGTAGACAATGAAGGAGTAAGAGAGATAGATGAAACGTGGACCCCTCAGCGACGTGTAGCGGGGGAAGACCTACAGAGCCATCTAACGAGCCCGCAAAACAGGACCAGAATATGTGCAGTCACGGTTGCCTATACTAGTGACCACGGCCTGCCTGTACTCTCCAAACAATTGAAGGATCGCTCGCCAGACCAGCTGGTGGTCGAGTACCGCTCTCAGGTCATACACGCCTTTATAACGTCTTGTCCCTACTCCCGGTTGCCTGATGAAGGTGGTGGTTACCGTAGTGGAGGTCAGACGGCGGCTATGATTGGTGGCGCGGGATCACGTGGCTTGTTGTCCTCGGCGGAGTGGGGTTCGCTTACCGGGCTGAGTGCTGACAGACTCTACTGCTCTCGGTCTGTTTTATTTTAATACACTAACCAGTAAAATTATTAAAAATAAGTTAAGGCTAAATGGCATTTTGAAAAATATATATTTTCGTCTGACTTCGGATCACAAACAATATATTTCAGTTATACATTTTCCTAATTGAATTAATGGTGTAGAGGCTTTTCGGTCACACGCTAATCACATGCTGTACTTTGTAATTAAACATGATTGGGCAGCGGGTACCTACTGGAGTTTCAACGACTTCTTCCTTGGTCAAGGGGGTAACCGACCAGCTTTCCATGTTGATTTTCACACGTCTATTGCTACCTTTTTGGTAAATTGCAACAAGAGCATTGAAACTCTTCAATATTGCAAAGACGTCACCATCGGATGTTGATAATACAATTTGTTGTTGGGTTGAAATAGGCTTAAACTTCTTTTCTGTTTTAATTTGAACTCGTCTGTTGGCAGAAAAAGTGTATCTTCGAAGTTCAAATATTCGGCGTGGATTCGTAAGGGATGTCAGTCGAACAAATCTGAGTTTTTCGAGTCCACATCCATATCCGTCAGGAGATGGAAGCTTTATGGCAGAAGAAGCGAGAGACCTGGCAGGAAGAGTCGTAGATCTGGCAGAAGGAGGAGACCTGGACCTGGCACGAAGAGGCAGCTCGGTAGGAGAAGCAGCGCTCTGAATTGAATGTCGGTCGGAAGAAGATTCGTCACGAGGAACATAAGGAATAGGGGCGCCATTAGGTAAGCAGTCGAACTGTGAACTCAATTCTGCAAAAAGAAAGAGAGCTCTAAAAAAACTTTTGTACTTACAAAATTTAAAAAAAAAAGCTCATTATTATAATAAAATAGAGCAAGTTTTTCCAACAATTCCTAATTTTATTGTCCTTGAAAATCAAATAGAGCTTCCGCTAGCTTCCACCTTAACTTATTATACTCTCTGTTTCTGCAAATCGTACGATTGCCGTATCAATACGGAATAAACTTACGTAAAATTCGTACTTATTTCGGAAAAATTCAATATTTTAAAAATTATTAAAATATTATAGTCACCAATAGAATTAAGTACGATGGACAGGATGTAGACCAGAATATAAACGAGTCCCATTTTTTCCAAGTAGAGGAGAAACTGATTAATTTACAAATGACGAATTTGGTTAACAATGTAACAAAGGAATATTACAATGTTTCATTATGTATTGCATATTATATCTTATAGTTCTTATCTCACAGAGTATCGGCGTCAAGTTCGTCCAGTAAGTTTACGCAATAGTAATCAATCATAGTGAAGGTAGCTAACTTAATTTTTATCAGATATTTACATTTCATAAAATCCTAAAATATTAGACAATCCATTTGTTTGCGGGGGAAAAGATGTGGTATAATTATTTTCTAATTAAATTATTGTTTCTAGAGTTGGAACAGACGCGACATTCAGCCAAAATGTTAATTTATTTTTTAACAAAATGCATGAATTTTTAACCAAGTACTTGATTTTTTATCTAAAAAAGATGAATTTTCAACCAAATAGTTAAATTTGAAACTAAAAAAGATGAATTTTCAACGAAAAATTAAGTTGTTGAATTTTCAGTCAAAGCGATTAATGTTCAACCAAAAATAAAACACATTTTTAAGAGAATAGTTAATTTTTCAACTAACAAAATGAGTCTTCAATGAAAAAATAAATTTGTAACCAATTGAGATAAATCCTGAAACAAAATTATAATATTAGGCATTTAATTAACAAAAAAATAAAAAACGAATTTTCAATAAAATTGTTAAATTTCTAACCAAATAGAATGTTTAATCAAGTGAGATAAATTCCGAAAAAAGAAAAAAATAGATTTTTCAACTAAGAAAAATGAAATGTTTGCCAAAAATAGTTGGATTTTCTTATTGGGTTCTATTCATTCAGTTTACGTTTGAACGAAAAAACGATAAAAAGGGGAAGTTTATTGGAAACCGGAAAAAAAGAATTCTTTAAGAAAGGGGAAGAAAAACTGTGAACTGTAAATTTAAAAAAAAGATAAAAAAAATCGATGTGAAAGGGAAGGGAGGGGAAGTCGTGAAAGTGGGGGAAATGGGGAGGTTAAAGTAGGGAGAGTGCGATGAAATAAGAAAATGGGAAGCAGGGGAAGTAAGGAGAATTTTAATTTAGTTTTCTTTATGAAAGATGGGTTGTGGGGGAAATGAAGGTAGGTGGATTAGGGGAAATGAGCAGTAATTGAGAGAGGGGAAGTTAGAGGAGAAGAAGTAGGGTAATTGAGGGGTAATTCAGATAGGGGGAATGAGGGGGGAAATAGAAGAATTGTAAGAAAAAATTCATAATCTATCAAGATTCGAACCCTGATCGCTTTTTAAAAATCGTTCGGGCATTCCACGCGGTTGGCGGTAGTTAGTGAATTCCGCTGAACGTGAGAATTACCGAATTGGCTTGATTTTCGTGGTTAACCCGAACCATTCAGCCACAAGTGAAACCGCAACTGAGGTCGTGTAAAAAAAAAGAGAACCACACTAAGACCGCATTACATTTCATATGAATCTTTTCGTATAAATAAATTTTTGTAGACAAAAATTAAAATGGCGGAAGAATAAACTATTTTGTTAAAAATTTGTTCTTTCTTTAGTTCAAGATTAATTTTTTAATTGAAAATTAATTTTCTTAATTGACAATTTAACCACGGGGTCGAAAGTAGAAAATTCGTTCTTTTTCTTGTTTGCTAATACTTTTTTTAGCTGAAAATTTACATTCAATTTTTTTTTAGTATTTATTTTTTTAATATATTTTTTTATTAATTTTTAATAAAAAATGAAAACTCGTCATTTCTGGTTAAATTGAACTGTTTTTTGTTTAAAATTAAAATATTTGTTTGTTGAAATAATAATTATTACTATACTATTTGATTTCGAATTAAAGTATTTATTTAAACATTCAATTATTTTGTCGAAAGTTGTTTTTTTTTTATTGAATAATATTTTTTTTATCTCAAAATATTCTTGGTTCAAAATTTTTCCTTTTTGGGTGAAAAATTAAACTATATTTTAGAAAATTCATCACTTTTTTTGATAATTCAACTGTTTTCATAAGGAATCGTATTTTTTAGATGAATTCAACTGGTTAAGAATTTTTCTTTTTTGTTGAAAATTAGTTTTTTTAAATTAAAGTTAAGGATTCAATTTTTGGTTGAAAATTGATCTTTCTTAGTTAAAAATTAAACTATTTGTTTAAAAATGCATATATTTTGTTGGAAATTTATCTTCTGGTTAAGTTCAAATATTTTTTTTTTAATCAAAATATTTTTTGTTGAAATATCAACTATTACATATTGCGTCGAGGATAATTTTTTTTATTGCAAAATAAACTTGGTTTTTAGTTGAACTACTTTGTAAGAAATTTAATTTTTTTAAATTAAATATTTTTGAGCTGAAAATTCAACTTCTTTGTCAGAAAGTCATATTTTTAGTTGGAAATGCAACTACTTTGATAGAAAATTATACTATTTGGTTTTAAATGAAACTATTTATTTGAACATTCAACTATTTGTTTGAAATTTTTTTTTTTAATATTTTTTTCATTTGAAAATGTAGCTATTCCATTTTTGGTTGAAAATTTTTCCTTTACAAGCTGAAAATTCGACTATTTTATAGAAAATTCATGTATTTTATTGAAAATGCATATTATAGTTGAGTATTCAACTATTTTGTCAAAAATACGTCTTTTTTGGTTGAATTCAACTGGTTGAAAATTCGTTTTTTTTTTTGTTTTTTTTTTAAATTAGTTTTATTAACATAAAACTTGAGGTTTTCATTTTTGGTTAAAAATTGATCTTTTTTAGTTAAAATTTCAACTATTTATTTTTAAATTAATCCATTTTGTGGAAAATGTTTTCTGTGAAAAATTAATCTTAGTGAAAATTTCAACTTTTTGTTTGCAAATTTAACTGTTTGGTTACAAATTCAACGTTTTGGTTGAAAATTAAAATAGTTTGTTGAAAATTCAACTACTTGATTAAAAATTGAACTATTTGGTTAAAAAGTCATTTTGTCTATTCGAAAATTGAACTCCTTCGTTAAAAATTCGTCATTTTTACTTGAATTTAAAAGGTTGCAATTTTTTTTTTTTTAATATTAGTTTCATTTTTGATTGAAAATTGATCTTTCTTAGGCAAAAATTCAACTATTTGTTTTTAAATCCATCAATTTTTTTAGAAATTTTGTTTGTGAAAAATTAATCTTCTCAGTGAAAAATTCAACTTTTTGTCTGCAAATTCAAAGATTTTGTAGAAAATAAAATTATTTGTTGATAATTCAGGTATTTTGTTAGAAAGTCTTTTTTTGTTCAAATGTCAAATGTTTTGTTAATCATTCGTCCATTTATACAGAAAATTCGAATTTCCAATTGAAAATGAATCTTCTTTTATTGAAAATTCAACTATTTAGTTAAAATTTAAACTATTTTGTTGAAAAGTAATTTTGTCTATTCGGAAATGTAACTGCTTAGTTAAAAATTCGTCTTTATTGTTTGAAATCAACTGGCTGCGTCTCTTTTCTTAAATTAATTTTCCAAACATGAAACTTGAGGATTTCATTTTTGTTTGAAAATTGATCTTTCTTATTTAAAAATTCAACTATTTTTTTTTTAAATTCATCGATTCTGTTGGAAATTTTTTTGAGAAAAATTAATCTTTTTAGTGGAAAATTCAACTTTTTGTTTGCAAATATAACTGTTTGGTTGCCAATTCACCTTTTTTTACTAAAAATTAATATATTTTGTTGAAAGTTTAATTCTTTTGTTGAAAATTCACGTATTTTTTTTGTTTGTTCTTTTTTCGTCAAAATTTCAAATGGTTTGTGAATGATTCGTCCATTTTTACAGAAAATTCGAAGTTTTGATTGAAAATTAATCTTTCTCTGTTGAAAATTCAACTATTTGGTGGAAATTCAAACTATTTTGTCAAAAAGTCATTTTTCTTATTCAAAAAATTTAACTGCTTTGTTAAAAATTCGTTTTTTTAGTTGAATTTTACTGGTTAAAATTTTTTTTTTTTTAAGATAAGTTTTTCAAACATAAAACTCAAGGATTTCATTTTTGATTGAAAATTGGTCTTTCTTAGGTAAAAATTCAACTATTTGTTTTTAAATTCATCCATCTTGTTGAAAATTTTTTTGTGAAAAATTAACCTTCTTAGTGGAAAATTGAACTTTTTATTTGCAAACTTATCTGTTTGGTTACAAATTCATCTTTTTGACTAAAAATTCGAATATTTTGTTGAAAATTTAATTATTTTGTTGAAAATTCAAGTATTCTTTTAAAAAGTTATTTTTTTGTCAACATTTCAAATGTTTTGTTAATCAATCGTCCATTTATACAGAAAATAGGAATTTTTGATTGGAAATTAATCTTTTTTTGTTGAAAATTTAACTATTTAGTTAAAATTTAAACTATTTTGTTGAAAAGTCATTTTATCTATTCAAAAATTAACTACTTTGTGGAAAATTTGTATTTTTCGGATTAAAAATTCATCCTTTTTGGGGTGAAAATTCTTTTTTTTTTGGGGTAGAATACTTCTTGGTTGAAAATTATTCTTTTCGGGTTTAAAATTTACCTACTTTCTAAGAAATGCGACTTTCTATCTTGAAAACTCAACTCATTCGTTTAAAATTCGTCTCTTTCAGGAGAAAAGTAGTCTTTTTTGTTTGAAAATTCAACTATTTTGTTGAAAATACTTCAACTGGAATTTTATTTTATTTTATTCTATTCTATTCTATCGTATTCTATTCTATTCTATCGTATTCTATTCTATTCTATCGTATTCTATTCTATTCTAGTCTATTCTATTCTATTGTATTCTATTCTATTGTATTCTATTCTATCGTATTCTATTCTATTCTATTGTATTCTATTGTATTATATTCTATTCTATTGTATTCTATTCTATCGTATTCTATTATATTATATTCTATTTTATTCTATTCTATTGTATTCTATTATAATCTATTCCATTGTATTCTATTCTGTTCTATTATATTCTATCGTATTCTATTCTATTGTATTCTATTCTATTGCATTCTATTGCATTCTATTGTATTCTATTATATTCTATTATATTCTATCCTATCCAATCCTATTGTATTCTATTTTATTATATTGTATTCTATTGTATCATATTCTATTCTATTGTATTCTATTCCATTCTATTGTATTCTATTATATATTCTATTATATTCTATCCTATCCTATTGTATTCTATTGTATTCTATTGTATCCTATTGTATTCTATTATATTCTATCCTATCCTATCCTATTGTATTCTATTCTATTCTATACTATTCTATCCTATTCTATCCTATCCTATCCTATTGTATTCTATTCTATTCTATTGTATTATATTGTATTCTATTATATTGTA
>CAKNYM010047077.1:25795-39901 GCA_932195095.1 Andricus curvator | reverse complement strand
TCTTATTTATCTTATTTATCTTATTTATCTTATTTATCTTATTTATCCTATTTAACTTATTTATCCTATTTATCTTATTTATCTTATTTGTCTTATTTATTTTATTTATCCTATTTATCTTATTTATCTTGATAAATAAGGATGTTCCTTGCCATAGATTCACCAATGGGGATGGCTGTAGACACCGACAATGCTAAATCTCCTGCAGCACTAAAATATCGGTTTTGAGAAAAATGAAAAAAAGTGAATAAACATAAGTATGAATTAACAATTATATGGATACTTTAAAATCAAGCATAATGAAATTTGTAAGTCTGCAGCATGTACTCGTATTTATTCAAAATTGTAAATGGAACTTTTTGGAACTTTTTGATTAGAATAATTGAAGCCGCTCTTGAAATGTGGTAGCCTTTGCTTAATCTTTGAAATCTTGAAATAAAAAGTAAATTCTGCAACTTTTTTTCTACAAAATGGCCTCAATTCAACTAATTTGACTGTATTATATGTACGCAGTTCTCATGAGGAAACGAAGAAGCGAAATTAAATTTCAATATATGGTTGGAACATTAAAATTTAAACCATTGTTTACAAGCTCTTAGGGTCAAAATACTATGCGCTTGACTGCTATAACCGGTTATTGCATACAGCCCCTGAGTTGTGCAAACATGCAAAGTTTGTGTCTAATGCGAATCAATCTGGTATTTTCGGAGGAAATTGGGCGACACATATTATGGATATCTTGCATGTTTGTATAATATGCCCGTTTATACAGAGAGCTTGTATATTGTCATTTAATGTACAAAAGGTACTACTTTCGGAGTAAGATTGCCACCCACCCTGAATGAATCAATGTGGGTCATAGTGGGCGCTTCATAACCTGCAGACTTGAGTAATAACGGATTGTAGTTTTTCCTTTTCCCGCTAGAGTCACGCAAAAGAAATTCCGAGCACGATAACTGTTTTACCTGCTCCCTGCTTCGCGTAATAGTAGAACACTGTACCACAAAAAGTAATTTTTCTTCTTTTCATTGTTACATGAAAAGTAGATTTTTTTTCGAAAAAAGCGACATGTACCGGCAGTCTTCATACCCTTTAGATCATTTATACAAAAAATCAGGGACTTGCATGTTGGTGGCGGTAGTGAGAACGTGTTCAGTGACAGGTGGTGAGAGGATTTTACAGAATTTGTGTGGAAGGTGTGAGTGGAGTGTGAGGGTGAAAGCCTAGGAGGTGAGTAAGATGGTGTGGGGTGAATTGGGAAGATACGAAGGAAGTTTCAGCGTAGGTGTGAGGTGGGATTTAGGTAAAAAGAGAAAGTGAGGTTAGGTTGGCAAGGAGTCGGAAAAGTTTGTGGTCGGGAGTCTTGGGCCTTCGAGGGGTCAAGGGTGGGTCTCGCAGAGGTAGGGGATGTTAAGGGAGAGAAAGGGGTGTCTGAAGTGAGTGTGAGGAATAGAAAAAGGAAAAAAAAGGGAAATAAAGGGAAAATTTGGCGGTGATTTTCAGACATCTGTCAGCTGCGGAAGGTACTGCATGGATAGGTCCCAGTTACCGGCGGTAGAGCGGGAGGTGGGCAGTGACAGTGCTTGCAGTGCTGCTAGTCAAATTGACGGGGAGGAAATTTTCCACAGGCCATGACGACCAACAGTGCGTGGTCCGGTGTCGAGCGGCGCGTCGGGGAGAAGAAGAAATCGGAACGGTGCGAACGAAGGAAGCGAGAAGGTAAGGGAGAGAGCGTCGAGCGCAAGTGACGGGGAGGATCTCTTGAAAAGGAAGAGAGACAGCCAAGAGAGTCCGGACAAGAGCGAGATTGAGAGCCCGTTTAAAAAAAGCGGTATAACACGTAGGTCACCCCCCCCCCCCCCAATGGAGGGGGATTCGGAGGAGGCTCTCGGGATGCTGGTAGGCGATATCAGGGGGCTGAGGGAGGACGTAAGGAGTGAGATTGGGGGTATTTGAGAGACGGTAGACCATATGATAGAAGAGAAAGTGGGAGAGCGTAGAAATGAAAAGGAGGAGAGGGAGGATAGGGAAAGGATAAGGGAATGGAGTTGAGAATGGTGAGAAAAGAGAAGGCAGACAGGAGAAATAATATCGTGATAAGAGGGTTGAAGCTAAAGAGCGGAGAAGAAAGGGAGGACGTGGAAGCGCTGCTACAGAGCATAGGGTGGGTTAAAGGCAGGGTAGGGAAAATTAAGTTGCAGGGGAGAAAGGAGAAGGAAGTGGCGGTTGTGGATTTGGAGAGTTGGGAAGAAAAGTTGGGGGTAATGCGAAATAAGAATAGGATAAAGGATGAGGGAGTTTTCATCGATCACGATTTGACGAGAAAGGAAAGGGATGTGCCGAGAATGCTGTACGACAGGGTTAGGAAGGAGAGGAGAGAAGGGAGATCAGCGAAGGTAGGATATCGGAAAATAAGAGTAGACAAGAAAATGTGGGTGTGAGACGAGGAGAAAGAGGTGTTGAGGGAAGTGCAAGGGAATTTTTTTCGTAGAAAGTAGAAGCGTGGGGTTAATGCAGGGTAAAGGAGTAGTGAAGGTGATGTACTGGAACGTAGCAGGGATAAAGAAGAAGGATGAGGAGTTCTGGAGGTATATCCAGGAATTTGATGTTATGGGACTGGTGGAGACGTGGGTAGAAAGAAAGGAATGGGATAGAATAGAACCAAAGCTGCCAAGGGGGTACAGGTGGAGACTCCAGGGGGCGGTCAGAGTGAAGAAGCAAGGAAGGGCCAGTGGCGGAATTATAACGGGGGTTAGAGATGGATTAGAGGAAAAATTTCATGGAGAGGAAGAGGGGGAGGGAGTGCAAATGAAGGAAGTAAGGATAGGAGGGGTAAAGTGTAAGTTTGTGACAGTGTACAATAAGGATGAGATGAAAAGAATTAAAGAAAGGGTGGAGCACTTGCTAGGCGAAAGAGAGGAGGGTATGGTGGTACTGGGTGGGGACTTTAATGCGAGGATGGGGAGGGAAGGGAGACTTCACAGGGAAGGGGAGAGCTTCGAAAAAAAATCGAAGGATAGGACAATAAATAAGGAGGGGGAGATTCTAAGGGACTGGATGGAGGATAGAGGCTGGGCGGTGGCGAATGGTATGGCAACTGGGGACGAAGAGGAAGAATACTCATATGTAAGTAAGGTCGGGTATCGGTGATAGACTATGTGGTCATGTATATACAAGGATGGGAGAAGACGGACAAATTCGCAGTAGAGGGGAGGGTGGAATCAGACCATCAACCATTAAGACTGTGGATAAGAGGGGAGGGTGGCTAGAGGCAAGATGGCAAAGAAGTCTCGATAGGGGAGAGGGTGACCTGGACGAGGGAGGCAATCGAGAAGTATCAGGAGCAGTTAGGAAAGGTGCGCTTTGAAGGGAAGTCGGTGGAAGAGATATGGGAGGATCTGAAAGAGAAGGTGAAAGGGTGTGTGCAAAAGAAGGTATTTAGAAAAAAGAAGAAAGGAATGGTGAAGCCGTGGTGGGATAGGGAATGTAAAAAGATGAAAAGGAAGGTGAAGAGGAAGTATAAGAAGTGGAAAGAGGGTACTGCGAAAAGGGAGGAGTACGTAGAAATGAGGAAGGGGTTTAGATTGATGTGTAAGAAGAAAGAACAGGAAAAGGAGAAAGAGCTGGAGGAGGAGTTAGAAAATGTTAAGACAGAGGGGGACGTCTGGAAGATAATAAATAGGATTAGGAAGCGTAGAGTAGGTATAAGCGAGAAGATATGGAGTGAAGAGTGGAGGGAGTTTTTTAAAGAATCATTTCAGGGCTCGGATTCAAGGAAGAGAGATGATGGGAGTAGAAGAACCGGGGAGGCAGAGATGGAGGAGTTGAATGACGAGGAGATAGAGAAACAGATAAGGAAGTCAAGAAGGACAAAATCAGCAGGGCTGGATGGGGTGGAGAACAAACCATGGCTGTTTAGTACACAAGAGGTTAGGGAGAGGCTGAAGGAGGTAGTGAAGAAAGTATGGAGGGGGCAGGGATTCCCACGAGGGTGGAGAGAAGGGTCAATAGTGCCTCTGTACAAAAAGGGAGATAAGGATAGGCAGGAAAATTATAGAGGGATTACGCTAATGAATACAGCGTATAAAGTATACGCGATGCTGGTGGCGGAGAGGCTGCGGAAGGATATCGAGGGGAAAGGAATATTGCTGGAGACGCAGGCGGGCTTTAGGGCAGATAGGAGTACTATCGACAATATCTACGTTCTGCAGCACGTGGTGGATAGAGAATTAGCGAAGAAGGGGTCGAGAGTTTACGCGTTTTTTGTGGATCTAAAAGGCGCGTTTCCGTCAGTGGATAGGGGGAGGTTGTGAGAGGCGATGGATGATAGGGGAGTGGAGAGAGGCCTGATCGAGAGGGTAAGGGAGATATATGAAGAGACCAAATATAAGGTAAGAGGAGGGCAGGGGATTTCGGAGGGATTCTGGATGGATAGGGGGTTAAGACAAGGGTGTCGGCTCAGCCCAACGCTTTTTGAGATTTTAATTGCGGATATGGAAAGTAAGCTGGAGGCCGGAGTGGTAGGAGGAGTCAGGATAGGAGGGGTTAGAATTTGGTCACTAGCGTATGCAGATGACATAGTGTTGTTGGCAAAAAGCGAGGAGGCCTTAAAGGAAATGATGAAGAGGTTGAGAAGATACCTGGATAAGAACAGGTTAGAACTGAATGCGGAAAAGTCCAAGGTTATAGTGTTCAGAAAAGGAGGGGGAAGGGATAAGGGATGGGAGTGGAAGTGGAAGGGAAAGGCGGTGCAGGAGGTTAATTTGTGTACCTAGGCTTCTTGTTTCGGAAGGAATGACGGAGTGGATGGTCACATAAAAGAGAGAGTGAGAGGGCAAATGTAGTGATGAGGCAGGTGTGGGGTTTGGGAAAGAAGTTATTTGCAGATGATTTCGGAAGGAGAATGAAATTGTTTGACTCAATAGTGATCAGTGTGCTATTGTATGGAGTAGAGGTGTGGGGGTGAAAGGAAAGGGAAGAGGTAAATAGGACACAGGAGAGGTATGTAAAGTGGACATTGGGGCTGGCAAGGAACACGCCTAATTATATTGTCAGGAGGGAGACGGGAAGAAAGAGTGTACGGATTCTAGCGGGGAGTCGGGCGTGTAAATATGAGGAGAAATTTTTGGAAGAGGGGGGAAGTAAGCTGGTTAGGGAGTGTTGGTGTGAGAAGGAGAACAGGAGAGGGGGTGGGAAGATGGAGGTTGAAAGAGAAAGGTATTTTAGAACGAATGGACTGCAGATGGATGAAGTGAGAAGGATGCATGAGGAAGGAAGGAAGGAAGGTATTTAAGTTGGTTAAGAGAAACAGCATGGAGAGAGAGAAGACAGCAGGGGAAGAGAGAATAAGAGAGATAAGGTTTAATGGGAACTATGTGTGGATTATGCCAAGGGCGTGAGCGCAATATTCGTGAGAGAAAGGACGTCAGGAGCTTATAGCGAGGATCAGATGTGGGTGCATGGAGGGTTTCAATAGGTTCTGGCTCGCTAGGGAAAAGAGGATGTGTGAACTATGTGGGAAGGGGGATGCAAGAGTGGAGCACTGATTGGAGGAGCGCACAGAGGTGGAAAGGAGTGGGATAAGCATGGAGGTATTGATGCATGAAAGGGGGGGCAAAAGGGCAGTAGCATGGGTAAAGGGAGTCTTTGGTAAGATGGAGAAGAAGAGAAGGAAGGAGGAAGAAAAATGGAGAAGGAAAGATTGTAATTAGAGGAGGAAGTGAATATAAGTAAATGTAAATATTGTAAATAGTAGATAAGTATTAGGTATAAGCCGCGGAGGCAGAGTTTGGTAATGCGAGGCAAAGCAAGAAAGTAGGGACATGCGTGTGAGGCGAGGTGAAGCAAGGAAGGTAAGAATATAAGAGCGAGCAGCGTTAGAGATAAGGTGTGGAAGTATGTTAGTTTTCAGGGTTAGTTTTCAGAATATTCTCCAAAAAAAATGGAAGTGTAAGCAAGTCAATTTTTTAAGGCCAGCAGGCTGAAGAATAAACGTTTATCTATCTATCTACAAAAAATCAGACAAAATAGCTTCGCCGTTTGGCCTCAATCCATTTTCTACGATTTACACTTGAATTCCAGCCGTATGCTGTTGATGCTGCTGTCCGGTAGACCTTGTCCACTGTCATGTAACCTATCAGAGCAATCTACCGAGTACCAACCTAGCGCCTGGCACCGGACATCTATACACAGCCTATTTTTTGGTAGAGACGCGCAAAATGTGAAGCACATTCTGCTGGTGGGGGATTGGACCTTGTGACGGAATTGAATTCTTGCTAAATTTGTTATAGTCTATGACTGTGAGGTTTGATAGCAACTATGCAGAAATGGTAGGGAACTATATTATCGGAAAGGGGATAGGAAAAAGCGGAAAAATTCAAATAATATTTGAATTATATATATATATATATATATATATTTATATATATATATATATATTGATTAGCAGTTCGAACTCGAAAGTTCATTGTCTCACTGCCCGATTCGGGTAGTGTTTCTAGGTGGATATTTACTACCTATGTGGGCCCACCACACCCACGACACACATTTGAATTAATGGGTTAAATTCGAAATTTTCTTAATAGGAATAATCACTCATGAGGAATTTTAGGAGTCATGCAATAACAGACTAAGGAAGCGTGGGAAACCTAAAAGTTCTGACTCAGCATTGTCACTGACAATTAAAATATGCGCATACCAAGATAATATAAGACATCCCAAAATTGAATTCCAATACGATTTCTTTTTGAACGTAAGAAATAGGATAGAAGAAATGAGTCAGAATTCCATAAAAATATCTTTAGTTAGGGTTAATCTGACACATGTGTCCATTTAAAGGAAAGGAATTTAGGCTTCGAAACAAGTATAGGGCTAACTAGTCAATAACAGTTTTCTTTTGGGTAGAACATTCCTAGATAAACTTCCAGGTGCCTGCAAGTCGTGAAGATGACTAAGGGTTTTGGGGTGGGAATAAGTCTATAAAAGGGAGATAATGCCAGGTAAAGCCGTTCAGATTTTATTGAGCTTCCATCGGGTTCGATTGCTTTACGATTCTACTTTGTAACTTACTAAACGTAAATTGTACACGCTTTTAACAATTATTAAAATGCCTTTAAATTGTGAGAGTGCGTGACCTAATTTATATTTATTTGAGCAGATAATTAAAGGATAATAATTTGCTACAAATTTACAGTGTTTAATTTCTGTGAATAGAACTCTTTTCATCCCAATTGCAGGCAACGTTTCAACGTTTTTGCAGTAACGAATAATAATAAATCTTTAATTTAAAACAATAAAAAATATTATCATTCTAATATGGCGGCGTTCACGGAACTTCTACAACTCTACAACAGAGGGCTAAAATAGGTCCAGGACGTAACATATTTTTGATGACAGCGGTGGGATACTGCACTTGAAATTGGGATTTAAAAATTTTAACTTTTGAAGTGAAAATTCAAATTTTGACCGAGTGAAAAACAGTGAAAACTTACAAAGTGAATGAAAGTGTTAAACAAAGTGTTGAAAGTGTCACGCCTCTCAATTAACATTGTGAATCTTGATCATTTTGATTTGGTGTTGAATATCAAATACGGACTGCAACTATCTCGGGATTCTGGATTAAAGTTCAATCTTTGCAAATCTTATACAGACCATTTGGATGGAAACCTGATTACAGCATAAGCAAGGATAAGAAGAATTCTTAGCACTAGAATATTTGAATTCTTTAAAATTTTGGTCATTTAAAGGGTGGTAGAAGTTTTTTTATTACTGCGGTTTTCCTCTACTAAACGGGATCAAGGTGGATAACGAGAGTCTGCAGCAGACTGATATTCCTCCGTTTCCATCAGGTCAAATTTAAAAAAAATTTGACCAAGATTTATTTGACAATAAAGCAAAATTACTACCAACGGCCATACCACTCTGAAAAACCCAGTTCTCGTCAGATCACTGAAGTTAAACAGCGTTGGACGCGGTTAGTACTTGGATGGGTGACCATTCAAGAATACTGACATGAGTGCTATTGGCACATCGTGGGTGTGGTGAGCCCACACTTGTAGTTATTTATAACTACAAGAAAAATCTAGAAACACTACCCGAATCGGATAGTGTCACGCCTACCCTGAAAGGGAAATGGTTTAATGGTATATATACTAAGGATGAAGGATTGAAGGAAATCAAAGGAATTTAAAACAAAAGGACAACACACCCAAACATTAGAACAAAAAATCTACCAAGGATTGAAAGAAATCAAAAGGGAAATCAAAACGGAAGGACAACGTAACCAGGCACTTGGATAAAGGATCTATCAAGGACTAATCAAGCGGACAGCGAATTCAGTGGGCAGGAGCCTTGCTGCCAAAAGAATCGATCAAACAACGACCTGGATGAAATCAAATTGTATTGGAACACATGTGAAATTGTTCAACAAAAAGCAAGGTAGGTCACGCACTCATAATCTAAACTCTCATAGTTTTGCGATCTAGATTTTTACTTTGCGCTAAAATTGTGAATATACTGCATTAGAACTTTGTGATGTAGAAATTTGCGATATTTAGCTAATACTGTAAAAAAATGAGTGATTCAGAGACAATTAATTCAGGGGCGCAAGGAGTAGGGAATTACTTTTGTGTAAATGAATCATCAACTTCGAGTCCAGATGAAAATTTAGGGGGTGGATTTGGTAGCCCAACAGGACTGCAATCCCCACCAAATGGGTCGCAGAATTTAAGAATCGGTTCAGGCAATGCAAGCAAAGAAATTCCCATTAAAGAGAAATTTTTCCTGGAAAGTGAAACTGATGTGCGAACAAATATTAATGAGAAATCATTCCTCAATTTTATGAAAGTAATATATCAGTGGCTATGTTCATAGAGTCTTTGTAGGGCAGCAGCCACAAGCGTTTATTTGGGAAAAATGAATTATTTAATCATGTTAATCCGTACAAAAATCGTTGGTCAGGCTAGATCGTATATTCAGGATAGAGTCGAAATAGATTTCGAAGAATTAATGCGGGTTTAAAAAAATCATTTTGCGCCAAAGTTAGATACGAGTCAATTGATGCAAAAATTGGCTACTATTACTCGTGGGAAAAATGAGGAAATAGCAGAATATGGTACTTGGGTTAATGAGACTTCAAACAAAATAGTAATACAGGAAATGAAGAAAACACCAGGAGAAAAAGGTTTATAAATATGTCAGGAATATAAAGAAAATGCAATTAAAAACTTTATGAGGCGTTTAGATCGTGCAACTTTGTCATTTGTTAAAGATAAAAATCCATCTAGTTTGGATGAAGCTATAGAAATAGCCACTGAGGCTGATTTAGAAAACCAAAGCCTACATAAAAAGCGAAACAGAGATGCCGGGCCCATCTCGAAGTCGATAACTTTCTTCTATAATATGTTTTAATTGTGATGAATAGGGGCACTTTAAGCGCGAATGTCCCAAGAATTTAGAAGAAACTAATCTAAATCCTAATGAAAAATCTAAACTTTACTGCACTTACTGTCATCATACAAACCATAGTACTGAAACATATGAACTGAAACAACGTCATGAAGAAGAGCGTCTTAATAGATCTCAATCTCAACCTCAAAACTAGATCAGCACTTAAACAAAGATGCTTGTTTCAAATCAAAGACACCCGAAGGTCAGCAAACCATCCAGAAATAAGAATTGAGAATTCAAATTTTTATAAAGGAATAGCATTATTTATGATAGATACGGGATGTGATTTAAATTTAATAAAGAAACATAATGTTGATGTACCAGACGATTTTTCCATTAATCAAGCTGGAATTTTAGGAATGTCATTTCTGAAAAATCATAAAGCTAAATTAATAATTGGAAAACTTTAATTGAATTTAGAAAGTTCAAAATTTCCCCATATTTTATATTCAACAATCAATATTCCTACACGTACCAAGAAGAATTGTAGAAATTCCCATTAAAGAAACGCATCTAAATGAGGGGTATATTCGACGAATTAATGCAGGACCTGGAGTCTTTATTAGGGAGTCTCTACTAAGTAAGGTCGGGAACTGTCTCAAGTGCTATGTTATCAACAGCACTGCGAGCAATATGTCATTGACCCTGTCACCCGTTGAATTGATACATTATGAAATACATTAAAACCATTACTTACCAGCGTTGTTATCCTTAGCCGACCGGGAGGAAACACAAACACGTGTGGTGAAGCAATTACACAAAAGCGACGCCGACGTGACTTGCAACTTCCGCGCCATGCACACTTAAACTCTTTGTCGACTGCCGGCGCTCGCCATATTTGATCGAATGATCCCGCGTGCGCTGATAAAGCGGGAAATTCTGCTGTCACACAACACGTGCACTGTGACAGCACATATGGTAGCATGTTGTGCTGCACACCGAGCACACCGAGTGTGCTCACCTTGAGTGAACATTGATCACCCTCAGCTCGTGCATACACCGTGCTTGCGTTCTTGGCGACACATCGTGCAGCTACAGTGCGCCCTCACGCATTATTATCTGGGACCTTCTGAGTCCCCTTACAATTCTCCTCTCTGGATTGTCCCCAAAAAAAGTGATCCTTGGGCACCGAAAAAATGGAGAATGGTAATTGATTACAGGCAATTAAATGGAAAAACCGTGGGTGATGCATATCCCATTCCTTACATGATTGATATTCTTGATCAGCTTGGAGGCGCTAAATACTTTTCAGTTTTGGATCGTGCTATGGGATTTCACAAAATTCCGATGGATCCAGGCTCAAGGGGAAAAACGGCTTTTTCAACTCCTTATGCTGATCTCGAATATACACGAATGTCTTTTGGATTAAAAAGCGCCCCTGCTACTTTTCAAAGATTAATGGATCGTGTTTTAACCGGATTACAGGACATTGAGCTTTTCGTTTACATGGATGATATGATAATTTATGCGGACTCTCTAAAGGATCATACGCGAAAATTGAAAGTATTATTCTGGCGATTGAAAACTTCAGGATTGGTATTACAACCTGAAAAATGTAAATTTGTATGTGACGAGATATCATATTTGGGGTATATTATTACTCGGGACGGAGTAAGACCCGATCCTAGAAAAACAGAAGCTGTGAAATATTTTCCAATAGCTAAGCGTAAAAAGAATATAAAAGCATTTTTAGACTTAAGAGGTTATTACCGCCGATTCATCCCGAACTTTGCAAAAATAGCAAAACCTTTGAAAGCAATATTGAAAAAGGATGTCCCTTTGCATTGGACTAGTGAACAACAAAATGCTTTTCAGATATTAAGAGATCCAATGTGTTCAGAACCTTTATTGCAGTATCCGGATTTTACCAGGCCATTTCTTCTTACCACTGATGCATGAAATTATGCGTTAGGGGCAGTTTTGAGTCAGGCAGAGGTTGTTAAGGATTTACCTATAGCATTTGGATCTAGAACTTTATGTGATACCGAAATAAATTATAGTACTACTGAGAAAGAGCTTTTAGCAATAGTTTGGGCTGTTAGGCATTTTCGTCCCTATCTGCATGGGCGAAAATTCACCCTTATTACAGACCACAGGCCTTTTATTTAGTTGTATGGGTTAAAAGATCCAGTCTCTAGATTAGCTATGTGGAAAGTTAAGCTCAGCGAGTACGATTATACTATTCAATATAAACCCGAAAGAGTACATTCAAATGCAGATGCTTTGTCACGTAACCCTTGTGATTTAAACGAAAATAAAAATAGCAATATTGAATTTTGTGGTAAATTTGATCTGAATGTGAAGTTGATCATAAAATTGATGACTTGATTGAAAATGTTTTTATAATCTATTAAATTCCTGGCTCTGTAAATCCCGTAAGTGAAATAGAAAATCTTGAATTTAAAAGGAGCTGTTGTGATCAAAGTGATTATGATACTGCAGAAGAAGAAGACGAAGATACCGCAATAGTACAGGCCCTCTCGGGTACAGCGATCCGTACGACCCAGTTTGCGATCGCTGCCGGGTGTCGGGATAGGGATCTCCAAGCGGCGCACTACTAAGAACAAAACAAGACTGAGATGATTCGCTAAGGTATGCAATATTTTCATATAATTCATCTGTCCATGAATCAACAGGATTTGCTCTTCATACTTTGGTTTATGGAAGGGAGATGAATTTTTTCTACTTGTTTTTCTGAAAATAAACCCCCTTATACCTACGTAAAATATGTACTGGACCTCTTTCAAAAGCTAGTTGATGTTCAAAGAACAGCAGAAGAAAATGTAAAATTAGCAAAGGAAAAATCAAAACAGCATTATGATCAAAAATTAAATATTCAAAATTTTAGGGAAGTAGATTATGTAAGATTACTTGAGCCACCCTCAGTTCATGAATTTGACAGGCAATATTCGGGTCCATTTTTAATTGAAAGACTAATTGGAGACTGTAATACAGAAATTAGAATAGGACCCAATCAAACTAAAATACTTCATTCAAATAGATTAAAATTAGCTGCAATCGCAATCGACAACTAAAATTTAAAATTAAATAAATCCTTTTTTCTGGAATAACTTTTATTTGTATAAATACATGAATTAATAACCACAAGTTATTAATAAATAAAGGAAATACTATAATAGTCTTCAATAAATTTCACTTCATAAAGAAATAAAATATTATGCAGTTAATATTATGCCATTTTCGATCATTTTAAAATTTGGAAAATTAATTATGAATAATCATAAATTACATTCTTTTCAAATATTAGACGGTGGACATATAATAATCTCCATTTCAAACTCAAATTTAGGATCATATAATTACAAAATAATCAATTAAAAAAAGACTAAAATTAAATTATAAGATGATTTTGCATTTAATATAAGACCTTAAATACTGAATATGACTCTCAATTCATCTTAAGAAATTAATTAAAATTCCAATTTCGAGCTAAAAATTCGTATGCTATGATTAGAAATAATATTCCATAATTAAAGAATGATAATTCTCCTTGAACCAAATATATATATATATATATATATATATATCGGTATTCGGTTTTGATTCCTTGGGATTCGAACCGAAGGGCCTATGACAAAGCCACCGGACGCGTCCTCGGGTTGCGGATAGAGGGTCCCTGTACCAAGGGTTTCTTCTGAATATGGTTACAATAATTAATAAGCAGTCGCGGACAATTGTCCAGGGATGGTCCCGAAGGAATAACCCCCAAGCGGAGGCGTAACAACCGTGCCGAAAGCTGAATGGAACCTGGGTGTGGTGTCTCAAACGGTGACTCTGGGATACCGGGCGACCTCTCAGAGTATCAGCCTTATCCTTGCACGCGGGGCTCTACAAGGATGGACTAACCCTTTTCCCTAGCTGCTCGTGGGAACAACAATGACAACACCAAACATAGTTGTAGGAAGTGCGGTTCAAAACAATCGAACGCGCAGGGCTCCCGACAATGGGTCGGACAACAATGCCGACTACCCTAGAGTTGGGGGAGCCAATCAAGACGGAGTCAATGCGATTGACGGGCGGAATCTCGTTACTTTTGAGTGGACGGATCGACTCAGGGACGACCTGCTGGAGTGCTATGATACCAGTATGGCCCCTGAACGAAAAGGTTACATGGCGCGACTGCATGCTCTGTGGTGCGAGAAACACCCAGAGCTCTCGGATTTTTGGCAAAAACGGCTGCGAAACCGTGCCGAGGACCTCCGGAAAAGGGGTTATATAAGCGGAGCGCCTACACAACCGCAGCCAGAACAAGCCGGCAACAGAGAAAGAGAGGCGACACTGAGACCAGCCTCGAACAGGCATCCAATAGAGGGAGAACGATGCTTCAAGACCCGGAGAAACATCAACATTCAGGTTTCTCCCAAGCCCAAAGATCTGACTGAACTGGATGATGAGCTTCGTGGAGATTTTTCCGAAGAATCCGACCTCTGGACTATCAATTGTAGTGTGTACAATGCAGCGAGAACTTTGGCAGATGCAAACCGTAAAACAAAACCAACGGTTGATCATAAGACCAAAAGACGAATGCATCAACTTAGCACAAAGATAGGCTGGGCAAGACAGTACGCGTCCCGCATTCAGTGTGTGATTGACTACATAACATCTGGCAGGACTTTCACTGCCAAGGTTCGACAGTTC
>CAKNYM010047077.1:0-20795 GCA_932195095.1 Andricus curvator | reverse complement strand
GAGGTGACAGAGACTGAGAAATATCACATCATACATAGTTGTTTACGAATTCCTAGAGCTCGATTGAAATAATAAAGCTAAACAATTTAGAATATTTAATTCAATTTAAATTTGGCGCCTAAAATCCTGTTCTTTTTCTTTTAATTTCTATGTAATTAGTTAAAAAATGATTTACAATTATAATTAATAAATCAATATTTTAAAGGAAATTGAATTTTCCTTTTTTTTAAATAATAATAATTCAAAATGAATGAATCCAGATGGAGTTAGGGATGCCTGTTAAAATTGGGACTGATCCACTGCTAATTTTTATTGTCAAAGATCAATAGAAACAAAGGAAGTTTTTACTTTTTTTCTTTGATAAAAGCTTTGGAAATAAAAAAAAAGAAGGTGATTTAAAACAATAAATATTTTAGTTGTAAAACCGAAGCTTCTTTTCGACGTGAAGAGCCAAAAAAAGGCGCTCGAAAAAATCTACGACGGAGTAGTATTTTGGCAAAATTAAGACCGGAACCCACTAAGCCCTCCCACGTGCGAATTGACCGTCGGCCCACGGCCGGGCCAACCGTCGGACGGTCGGTCCAACTTTGTGCGCCACTGGTCGGGCCAACCAGCTAAATGATAACGGTCAACCGCCTTTGGCTTCACAAGGTCGGCCCGACATTTGGTCCCATATATGGGCCATTTATTAAGATGATGTCGGCCCAACCTTGGACAACAATGTGGTATTCAAAAAATAAATAATAATTGATTGCGAGTATTTTGACTATAAATGTTAATGGTCCTGATTAGAATGAATACATATATTACATTTTTAAATATTATATTACAAATAAAATTTCTAACGCTACGGGGTTTCGAACCTACGCCTATACCTGAATCTATCGCCTAGCAGTCGGGAGTCTTACCCATTACTCTATACCTAAAGAATTGAAAGTCAATGAAAAAACCATCCTCATAAGATACAGCTCAAAGCAGTAAAGAAAAACAATTTGTTAACTCTTTTTTCTCATTAATTTTAGTATTATTATATTACATCATGTAGATGTCACATAAATTATCTGTTAACGGGAATATAAATTTAAAATTTTTTAAATAAATAATTTAAATCGATTACAATGTTTAGGCTTTCGTAGCCCCGGGCGGAAACCCTTAAATTTTTGTTCAACAAATTTTTTTCAACCATTTTTTTTTTCAAAATTTTTGTTTTAATTTTTTTCAACAAATTTTTTTCAAGAATTTTTCTTCAAAAAATTTTTTTCCAAAATGTTTGTTCTCAAAAATTTCTTATCAAAAAATTGTTTTAAATAATTTTTTTGAAACATTTCTTCAAACTTTTTTTAAACCCTAGTATATCCGACAACTAGCCCATATTTGGGCCAAGGTTTGACCGTCCGTCGGGTGCATCATAATGACTTATACAATGCAATGCTATGCCGATGGTCGGGCCATCTCTTGCCCAGAGTCGAGCCGACCGTACTTTCACGGTCTTGTTGAAACAATGAACCAGAGTTTATCCGACGGTCTGTTCATACTCGGGCCAAGGTTTGACCGACCGTCGGGTGCATCAAGGTGACTTGTGGCTAACCGACTGCTGTATCCAGAGTTGGACCGACCGCATTTTTGCGGTCGTACCGACCAATCTGCCACAGTTCATCCGATGGTCGGCCCAACGTTGGGCCAGAATTGGGCCGACAGTCGGCTTTTCGCCCGCTGCCGACGTCAGTTGCCAATGTCGGTGGGACCATGGCAGCCTGAAAACACCTTAGTCGGCCCAACTTTGGTTACCGTAGATCGGTTACCAAAGCAGGGCCGACTTTGGGCCGATGGTCAATCTCTGGCAGCCGACCCAATTTCGCACCTGGGCTTGCATGTGGAATTCCTGAAGTTAATGAAGGCCCATAGGGACCGATATATTCATATCCACGGCATCTCTTATCATGATTTTGAGAGCCCCTGGCAGTGGCATTGCAACACTTGTCAGGGTCAGATGAGAAGCCCCTGGGTATATCCAGCCGAGGTGCATCTAACTGTCAAATCCGATCTCATTCAACCCCGTACTTGCCCGGTTTGCAGGCTAGTTTTAAATAAATGAAATTTTAATAAAACAAGGAAATAATAAAATAAATAAAAAAATATAAATAAATAAACTATCCTTATTCCAGACGGGTAGTTTTCTTCAGATGTCCGGCTATGGAATGCGTAGAATGCATTCAAGCATTCTCAGGGTCAGGTCTTGCGACACTTTTATTTTGTGTTTTCCGGCTCGGTTCCTGGAGACATAACGGTGCTGGGCAGGACCATCACCTGAACGTTGCTCATAAAATGCAGGAACCGGGGTACAGAGCATCTTAGATCATGGTACAGAGTGTCTTTTGTGAGCGACCTTTCACTACCTCCATTGTATATCTGGGATTATTCAGGTGTTTTCCCCAGACCTGAAATAGTAGAGGGAATTTTCCTTCCCTTTATCGGAGAATTGTATAGAGAGTGTTCCGAGGGATGGCTTCTAGCAGCAGGGTACACCAGACACTAAAATACAAATCAATGTCAACTATAATATGTGACATGTTGTATAACCTCGGAAGTCTTAAAATAAGTAAGTAGAATTTCAGTAGTGTACACACGCTTAACATTTTGTCTCACTCCTTTATAACCGTCAATAACTATTGACGGTAGTTATTCAAGCCATTAGGATGAGAATGTATTGACTCCTGGTGGAAAAATGAGGAAGTTTTTGGAATCTAGCTTCATAACTGATTTTCATAAGATGAGCAAATTTCTCAATAATTATTTAAAAAATGTTTAAACATGATTAAATATTAGGAAATAAATAGGAATAAGAGATGTGTGATGAAGTAAATTTTCTTTAAAAAGAATAATACAAAAAATGAATATAAATAAATAAAGTTAATAACAAATGTTAAAATAGAGAGGTTACCGTATAGAGATATAGCATAAAAAAGGTAACATTCTTATTTTTGGAATTTATAAATTGCATTTAACATGAATAAAGAAAATAAAATGCAATTTTTTATAGTCTATGGCTGTAAGGTTTGATAGCAACTATGCAGAAATGGTAGGAAACTATACTATCGGAGAGGGGGTACGAAAAAGCGGAAAAATTCAAATATTTTTGAATGAATGGGTTGAATTCAAAATTTTCTTAATAGGAAGAATCATTCATTAGGAATTTTAGGAGTCATGCAATAACAGATTAAGGAAGCCTGGGAAACCTAAAAGGGCTGACACAGCATTGTCACTGATAATTAAAATATGCGCATACCAAGATAAGATAAGACATCCCTAAATTGAATTCCAACACGATTTTTTTTTGTTGAGCGTGAGAAATACGATGGAATAGATGAGTCAAAATTCCATAAAAATGTCTTTAGTTAGGGTTAATCTGACACGTGTGTCCATTCAAAGGAAAGGAATTTAGGTTGCGAAACAAGTATAGAGCTAACTAGTCAATAACAGTTTTCGTGTGGGTAGAACATTCCTAGATTAACTTGCACGTGCCTGCGAGTCGTAGAGATGACTAAGGGTTTTGGAGTGGGAATAAATCTATTAAAGGGAGATAATGCCCAGTAAACCGTTCAGATTTTATTGAGCTTGCATCGGTTTCGATTGCTTTACGAATCTACATCGGAGCTTTCTAAACGTAAATTGTACACGCTTTTAACAATTATTAAAAGACCTTTAAATTGTGAGATTGCGTGACGTAATTTATATTTATTTGAGCAGATAATTGAAGGGTAATAACTTGCTACAAATTTACAGTGTGTAATTTTTGTTAATAGAACCCTTTTCATCCCAATATCAGGCAACATTTCAACCTTTTAGCAGTAACGAACAATAATAAATCTTTAATTTAAAACAATAAAAAATATTATCATTCGAATTTGGCGGCGGTCACGGAACTTCTACAACTCTACAACAGAGGGCCAGGATGGGCCTAGGGGTGGGACTCCCATGCAACTCGCTGCATGCTTTAGGGAAGTATACCATTAAGCCATTTCCCTTTCGGGGTAGGCGTGACACTACCCGATTCGGGCAGTGTTTCTAGGTTGATAACTTGTAGTAAATAACTACAAGTGTGGGCTCACCACACCCACGATGTGCCAACAGCACTCAGTTTTCTCGAATGGTCACCCATCCAAGTGCTAACCGCGCCCAACGCTGCTTAACTTCAGTGATCTGACGAGAACTGGTTTTTTCAGCGTGGTATGGCTGTTGGTGACAGGAAAAATTTGGAACTTTGCTCAAATGAAGCCTGAGGTCTCAGCTTTAAATTAAGACCAAGAACACTCAAAACTTCGCATTAGTTTTCGAGTTAGGACTTTATTTCTTAAGCGACGCACGAAAGGTTTTTGATGCGGCGGATCAGCAGATCCTAAAGCATGCAGCGAGTTGAATTTGAGAAATGAAAATTCGTCAAAATCTGAAATTACATCGATCTTTCTCACACGCTATCTCGACTTCTATTCAACAAAAATACTTCAGCAATAGCTCAATCGACGCGAAATTTTATATTCTTTCAATCGATTTTTTCAAAATATTTCTAGCTCAATTTTTCACGGAGATAGACGCTTTTAAAGACGAGCGTGATTTTAATACAAATTTTGTAGGTGGTCCCACAATTTTGACCGGTAGTGTAATAGACAAAAGTTGCTCATTCAAAAAGGATCTAAAAATTTGTAATAAATAATTTTTAGATAAGACTAGTAGGTTTAATAATTATAAAAACAAGACAATGAAAATACTTTTTTTATTATAGATGCATAAAATGAGCGTGTTCTGCAGCTTGCGGATTGACCGTAAACTCTCTCTTTTCGTGCGTGATTTTAATACAAATTTTGTAGGTGGTTCCACAATTTTGACCGGTAGTGTATCTTTTTTTCGTACCTTGTGTGGTTTTTCAAAAAATTTAAGTTTTTTATTTTGAGTGTTATTTTTTACGAATAAAACAAAAATTACCCGTCCTATAAAAAAATATTGATGACAATGGATGAGTTTTCACTCCTTTATGGAACAGCAACGTTTGTCTATTCATTTTTTTCATCGCTTGTGTCGTTTGTCCACAAATTTAATTTGTTTTATTTTAATGTTGTTTTTACGAAGAAAACAAAAACTACGCCTCCTATCACAAAATTATTAATAACAAATTTGTAGCTCTTTTTGGGTGAACAACTTTTTGTCTCATTATTTTTTTCGTAGCTTGTGTTGTTTGTCCAAAAATTTAATTTTTATATAAACTGTTTTTTGCCAATAAAACAAAAACTACGTGTCCTATAAAAAAGTGATTGATAACTTACATCTTTTTAGGATGCACAATTTTTGTCCATTAATTTTTTTTTCGTATCTTGCATAGTTTCACCGCAAAATGGAATTTTCGATTTTTCATTATTTTTTTGTGCCATCAAAATTTGAATTTTCGATTTTTCGGGAAAATTCAAAAAGTTGTTATGATAATCTTGTGGGCCGTTCAAAGAGCTACGTTTTCCTTCTCATCACTGTTTTTCATACCGTACGTTGTTTGCCTTAAAATGTTTTTTTTCGTTTGTTTTTTTGGATTTTGAAAATGCTATAACTCTGATGTATGTATACCATTAAGCCATTTCCCTTTCGGGGACACTACAAGTATGGGCTCACCACACCCACGATGTGCCAACAGCACTCAGTTTTCTCGAATGGTCACCCATCCAAGTGCTATTATATATATATATATATATATATATATATATATAATTTATCTTCAAGATAAATTGTTCGGGTTTCCGCGTACTATAAATAGCTGTACATAGAATTTCTAAATCTTGAAAAAAATTGTCTTAAAAATTTTGAAAATGATCTAACTTTTTGAATTTTCATCAAAAATAGCTGATTAACGATAGGACGGATAGGATCCGATAGAGTCAGATACAAAACCAGATAAAGGTGCGGTTAGCCCACGTCGGATTCTATTCCGTCTCTATCTGGATATCTTTCGGTTCGTAAAATCTTAAACGGAAAACTAGCGACTCTATCCGGATTTCAATCCGGATGACATATGGAAAATAACATTTTATCTGGCCTATCCGGAACTTTGTCGGAACTTAAGTTAGAAGACTCTTTTCATCCAAGTCCAAAAACCGTTTTCTATCTGGATTTGTCCGGCTTTGAAACGAAGATCGGAAACAGAAAACTGAATTATTTCCCCGACGGAATCCTATGCGGCCCTATCTGGAACTATGTCGGAACTGACATTAGAAAACTGTTTTCGTTTAAGTATAAAAACGGGTTTCTATCTGGATCTATCCGGCTTTAAAGCGAACATCGGAAATAGAAAATTGAATTATTTGCCCGACGGAATCTTATGCGGCCCTATCAGGAAATATGTCGAAACTTACATCAGAAGACTGTTTTCGTTCAAGTCCGAAAAAGATTGCCTATCTGGATCTATCCGGCTTTAAAGCGAACATCGGAAATAGAAAATTGAATTATTTGCCCGACGTAAGCCTATGCGGCCCTATCAGAAACTATGTCGGAACTTACATTAGAAGACTATTTTCGTTTAAAGTCTAAAAACGGTTTTCTATCTGGATCCATCCGGCTTTGAAGCGAACATCGGAAGCAGAAAACTGAATTATTTACCCGACGGAATTTTATGCGGCCCTATCTGGAACTATGTCGGAACTTACAGTAGAAGACTGTTTTCGTTCAAGTCCGAAAACGATTGCCTATCTGGCTCTATCCGGCTTCCAAGCGGACATCGGAAACAAAATCGAATTGTTTGCCCGACGGAATCTTATGTGGCCCTATCTGGAAATATGTCGGAACTTACATTACACGGAGAAAAATGGAGAAATAATGGTTATGAAAGGTGCTGTCTTACATTACAGATTATTATGGTACTAGTGACTATTGCTCGAGTACAGGTACCCTTTCTAAAACTGTTTAGTTGTGATTACTAGATCGCATCATTCCTATATCTAATCTATGAATGAGTGTTTAATAGACTAATAAAATTAAATGTGATATAGATCTTACCTTGATTCATTTCAATACAGCACCTTTGGTAAAAGACACCTTATGTATTAACTCCTATTCAAAATATATTACTATGTATAGTTAAGTTTAGAGTCAAAATAAGATGCGTCGTGCAATGTCAAATATATGACGCGCTTAGAGACGCTGTTATTAGCCAATGACGTTGAGTCTATGAGCCTTCTGTGACTCAGTACCAGAAAGCTACTACCAATATCAGGGCTAACCAGGGCAAGCGCAGTAGCGCTGCATTACGGCCATAAGTTCGCGAGTTCGCGCCATTCTCGACTACACCTTTTTTATATTTTTTTGTGGTTTATAAAAGAAGATAATAAGCGCTATTAAATGAAAATAAAACGATGAATATCTCAAATAAGTCAAAAGTTATAGAGATTTAAAAAAACATTGGGGGTTTATGAAAAACAAAACACAACATTCAAATTTGACAATATGTTTTCTTTTGTAAGGTATAGTTTATACGTTTTTCAAATGAAGGGTTGCAGTACCAAGCTAGATAACCGGCATTTTTGACAAAAATGAGCTTTTTGGATTAAAAATTATTAAAAAATCAAGTAAATGTTGTTATAGGATTTGTTTTAAATCTCATTTTCATTGTACTCTTCTAAACTGAAGCACTGAAATCGTCACTGGTTGAATCAGTATTTTGAATCATCACTGGTGAACCAGTGATTTTCCCATTTTTACTAGGTGAACCAGTAAGTGAATCAACTAAAATGGCTTTACTGAATATACCCGTGACACCAAATGATAGATTCAACCAGTGATATATAGCGCTCTACACGGCCAAAATATGAACCTCCTGTCGTCTCAGTCATCTGGTACGCGCGTGTCGCCGGTTGCGTTTTTGCATTTCTTGAGTGAAAACTAAGTTTATTGTATATTAAGTATAATTAAGTTTTTTTTATATATTAAGTGTTCGTGTTAAAAATATTTGGGGTCTGGATGGAAACGGCTGCAATAAGCAGGAGATCTTTCGCTTGAAAGTTGGAAGGCCCCTGGCCACTTATGTTTGACTTTGATCGAAGCGATATGCTGACGTAATGGCGGACCTTCCCACAGTTAGGCGCAATATATTCCTATTAAATTGGAGTGAAATCTCACTTATTGTCAGTGACACATTTCTGGCTGTTTCAACCAGCGAGATTTCACTGGAAATCAGTGAGATTTCAATGGTTCATTTTAACACATATCTGCTGCAAAAGTTTTTAAATATTGTAAAATACTAATATACTTTTTTTTCAAAGAAAAAACTCTTAAATAAAGCTATTTGCCACGTTCTTCGCAACAAAATACCGCAATAAAATTGCAACATATATAAAATGTTAAATCTTCATTTTCTACCAAAAGCCACTTTTATAACTTTTACAACAGTTACAGTGCGATACCGCCATATTGAATCTTTATTTTCCCGGAACAGAATACATTTTTTCTATGAAAACTTTTTTATTCTTATTCACCCTCCTCATATTTCGGGAGCAAATTTTTATTATTTTTAAAAATTGAAAAATAGATTTTGAGTCGCTATCTAAAAACGATTTTCAAAACCCATCAAATTAGAACCACCAAATTCTTGAATAATTTACTCGGAATTGGTTAACTTTTTCCAGGCAAAACTCATTTTCTCCCATTTTAGCTACTGAATATCTCGGGAGCAAATTGTTATTTTTTGTTTGAACTGAAAATTGCACTTTTCATAGTGATCATCAACCGAGCCTGTTTCAATTTGAGGCTCCTGTCACTTTGACATTGTAAATTTCCAGATTTTATTTCTCGGAACTGGAAATTTTTTTTAATTATACTTTTTTGGCCTCAATTCAGAAACACTTTAGCTCGAGAGTAAACTTTGGTTTTTAACTTTAAATGGTGATTTCGATTTCACAGAATTTGTAGTAGCTTCTTTTGTTTTTACTTCCAAATTTTGACTAAATAAGATTAGTATAACTATAATCATTAGATTTTTTTATGCTGGAAAATTGTACTAAAATTTAAATATTTTTTACGTATAATACATCTGAAAGTAATAAATCCTTTGAATTTTGGAGCTTTACAGTTTGAACAGAAATCAAAAATTAAATGAATATTTAAATTAAACATTTAACTATTGAAATTTAAATTAATTAAATTTAAATATTATTATTACGCATTTTTAAATCCACCTATTCATATAAATTGTGTAAAACGAAAAAATATTCCTCCGTTAGCCCTGGATTTTTAGCTAAAATCTTGGCTGAGATTTTGTCGACAATATCCAAGCGATACATTAGCGTAATTAGCTAGAGCGTGCGGTTTAGATTTAGGTTGTTTAGTTAGGATTCGAATCCCCAGCGGGTGCGATTTTTCATAGCATTATACGTGCGATTATGTTTGTAAGGGACCGTGCGTGCAATTGAGTAATTTCAAAAATAAATTAAGTGCAGTTTTTACACATAAAACTGTTGTTTTTGCAAATTTATTTATCTGTTTCGAGCTGCTGTACTGGATAGAGCAATATAGGCCGCGGAAATATTCCGCACAGAGCCGGATAAAAAACCAGATAATCCAAATTTATTACACCGTATAAGAATCCCGATAGAGCCCGACAAAATGCCGCATAGGGAAATATGTACAGCGGAAATATTCCGCATAGAACTGGATAAAGAACCAGATAGGCCAAATAAAATAGGGCTGGACACCGAAAATATTTCGTATACAACCAAATAAAAAATCAGCTGGAAAAAATGATCGGAAGGAATCAGATGAAAACCGTGTATTGCTATACTTTAAAAACTTTACTTCAAACTTTAATATTTCGTATCCAACCGGATAAAAAACCAGATAGAAAAAGTTGGATACAGCGACCAAGTTACGCATAGAACCGTATTAAAAGTCAGACACAAAAACCGTATAAGTATCCGCATAGGATCCGATGAAAACCGTATAGGGCTTTACTGGACACCGAAAATATTTCGTACACAACCGGATAAAAAACCAGATAGAAAAAGTTGTATGCACCGACCAAGTCACGCATAGAACCAGATTTAAAGCCAGACACAAATATCGTATTAAAATCCGTGTAGATGCGAAGAAATTCCGAATCCTATCCGTTTCTATCGGATCTTATCTGTCATTTTAAGCAGGGCAGACACCATCGCAAGACCGGTTTTTTCGGATTCAGGGGGTCTCGAAACATGGAGATTCAAAGAAATCCGCGATAGTCAGTTTTCGCATAAAAACAATACCTTCTCATTGTGATGAAAATGTAAAAAGAATGTTCGACATTTTTTTCTGAAGAAGGTATTTTCTACCAGACAGTGATTAGTTTTGGAGAATCTTAATGTATATAAAGTACTTACGATACAAACTTTCCGGCCTTCAAGTCTAGAATATTGTCTGACAACTGCTTTTCAATAAGTAAGTCTTTTGACGTATAAGGAAGAGGCAACTTCGTCTCCATCCATCGTGATAGTGGATTATAAATTCTTAAAACCCCTTTATTACTGCCAATTATAATAACTTCTCTCTTTTCGGGACCTAATAACGGTGCGACTATAAGACTTTGCTTATCAAACTTTTCATTTGTGCCACATTTACATCTCCACCATTCTTTTGTTTTGAACAACGACATAGTGAATATTTATTACTCCAATGTGATATCAGCAAGAGGTTATATTACATAGGAATGAAGCATAAGTTCCACTTATTGTGAGTCATTTAGTTGCTATGGAAACGAAGACTAAACAACCACGCTTACACGAGTTAGTACGCAAGGGCGCAATTGTCCTTCATAGTTTGAAATGAAAAAAAATGTAACACACTGATAATTTTAAATATATGTAATTAATGTTTTAACACATAAATCAACGCTTCTTTCAAAATTATAAGGTCGTAGTACAAATGATCGCAAAAGACCGTTTTATGATAATCTTCATCAAATGTTCGATAAAAAGACAAAATAATTTCATATTTGTGGTAACAAAGTTCTATATATTTTTTAAATTTTACATATCGTAAGCCGCATATTTTTGGTTATTTCTGCGTAACTCAAACGTAATAGAATAAGTGATAGAAATTATTTCTTTACGTATATTTAAAATAATGTGGGTTCTTAACATGTTTTCTTAAATAAAAATATTTAGCTCTTTCAGGTAAATTTGTGTCTGGAAGACTTTTTATTTTCTTAAAGGCCGTGTCTAGGTTCACCGAAATGCGTTAAGCGTAGAACAAATATTTCCGATGAGTCCAGGGGAGCTGGAAAAGGGCGGCTAGGTTCACCGAGGTTCGGTGAGCGTAGAACAAATATTTTTTATCAGAAACTTCGTTCTTAAAATTCTAAACTAACTTACAATTTGTTTCTTGACTCTCCTATAAAATTTCATTGTTGTGGCTTACGAGTTATGAAAAAGAAGTAATGGCAGGGAGTATTGGAAAAATAATTGAAAGAAGTGTTGGAATAATTAAGGGCAGATCCAATACTATTTTCGCGAGCATTTCATAAAATAATGGCATTAATTATTATCCTGATGTATTACATTGGTATAAAGTATTGGCAGACAATATTGGCTTGATGTATGTATTGGAATCCCTGCAAAAGACGTGGGATTGAAAAGTATTGTCTTGCGTCCACGAGATGTTCTCGTGAAATCTGCTTTTCGACAACCTCGGATTCGAGTATAGTCCAAAACTTTCAAATGCGATACTTCGCATATAGCGTCTAAATTTTGAATGCGACTAAATTCGAAACGACAAGTAAATGAATCCTGTCCAATGCGGGATTTTACGTTCATTAAGATATTATTCAATTCGAAGAAAACCGAAGACAAGTCAATCCTCATTAATGGGAGATTTCTCTTTCATTTGAATGCTACTGAATGCGATTGAATGAGAGGAAAGTTTGGAGTAAAGTGAAAACTTTTTAATACGAGAGTTCGCATTCATTTCAATGATATTGAGTGCGAATGAATGAGAGGAAGATTAGAGCAAGTTCAAAACTTTTGAATGCGAGAGTTCGAATTAATTTGAATGCTATTGAATGCGAATAAATGAAAGGAAAGTTTACAACAAAGTGAAAACTTTTGAATGCGAGGTTTCACATTGGTTTACATTTTTCAACTTCGTAAGGCGATTTGAATACTTTTCAAAGTGAAACGGATGATTAAAATATATTTTAATGTTTGATAATTAATTTACTTAATTCAGTAATGTAGTAAAGAAATAAATACTCAAATACTTAATTTTTCAGCTTGTAAAAAATATATTTCTGTTTTTTCGAAAAGTGAGAGACTTATAATATAATGTATACAATTTAGTACAGTTAAAAACTGCATTTATGTAGGTTTACCTTTCTCAAGATCTACCATTTTTTTCGAAGGGAAACTGAGAGAAAATTTATGACCCCTCGGGGAAAAAATTCCAGTTGGAAGGGCTCGGTTCTGAAATTTGAACCTGCAGGACCCTTTTTTTCAAGGGTTCCAAGCGGCTTGAATCAGGCAAAGGATTTTGACAGTTCTGGGTCAAAGCTGAGTAGATCCGACCTATTGGCCTGGAATCTCCAGTAGATTGAAGGAATTCGAAACATATTTTTTTCTAGAATTATTGTGCAATTAGTAAATAATAAGTACTAAAGAATGAAAGTCTGCTTAGGAAATAAAATAATATCTGAATAACGTAAGAGAATAGTTAAGTAGCTTATTGTGGGAGATGTAAATAATGTTATCAATTATCAACAAAAAGAACAGCAGTTTTAGAAATAATGGATCAATTTGTCTTAACCTTCGAGCGCTCGCGACTTCTGAAATCAGACCAGCGCTCGCAAGGCGGCAGTTTGGCCGCCTTTAGTTTTCGGAGTATTTTTTTCGGTTTTACTAGTTTTTTCTTTTATGTATCAAGGTAAAGTAAGTGCAGGAACATCTCGCAGACGTTTCAACATAATAAATATATTTGACAACTGCATTACAAGCCCGATTTTTCAAATGGCGAGTATTTTTCTAAAAAGGCGTCAAATTTTCTGCCCACGCGACCGCTTGAAGGTTAATATATGAAGGCATATAAATAAAGGCGGAGTGAAAATGGTGCAAATAATGAAATCGTTTGAGCCAAGGAAAACAAAATTTGTGGGTTGATATCCGAAAAAAGTTAAAAAAAATGTTGAAATCGTTTAATAGCTTCTGTTTTCTTTTTCTATTTGCTGCTATAAAATGCTAAAGATAATTTATAAAAATCTTTCACAATTTTTGAAATAATAGGAAAGCTATTTTGAATATTCAAATCAAAAAAGAAAACAGAAGATATTAATCAATTTTAAAAATGTTGTTTTCTGCACTTTTTTGGATGCCAACTCACATTTAATTAGTTTCAACTGTTTCACCCCGCCCTAACGTAAATGGGTACAATTACATATCGCTTATTGCAGTTCAATAGTTTTCGGTACATTCAAAACTTAATCTTTTCCTGTTAAATCTAACTTGGCCATTTTTGATCGAACCTGGGAAATAATAACCGTAGCACTATGGGCTTTTGATGTTATTTCCCATTTGTAAGAAATTGCGTGGGAACGAACTTAATAAAAAAAATCCTTTCAACTCTCATATTAATGTAATCAATCAAGCCAAACAGAAAAAATGCTGTGGTTTAGCATCCGAAAGAAGTACAAACAATAATTTAAAAAAACAACGTTTTTTGCTCATTTTCGAAAAATTGTAGTTTGCTCAAAAAACTTGTACACATTATTAAGTTTTTCTAGTTGTTCATCCTAAAAAAATGTACTTAGAACAACTGCGCCATAATGTTTTTGCCCATCGAAAGTTCTTTTGATTTCAAAATTCGAAAAACCAATTAGAAAACATTAACATTATTGCGAATCAAGCAAAAATAATTTTGATTTAAATTTTATTGAAAGTGTATACCTATATCTTAGCCAGTTTCGTAAAATCCAGCCGTTTCATGAAAGGACTAACGTTCTATCGAGCACATATAGTGTAATAACGTTCAATAAATACCATTTTTGATAATCATCACTTAACGCTAGGTTTTGATTGTTTCAAAAATATTCATTTTGCTTAACATAATTATTGCCAAAAAATTGCGTCAAAATTTGACAGAACAAAAATGTTGTCATTTTTCAAATAAATTTTTATTTACACGCAAGAATGTTCTATTTTTAATCCAAAAAATATTTTTAGTCACTAAATTCTTTTTGCTTAAATCAAATTGTCTTCCACGTTTTAAACGTAAATAAATTAAAATTTTACGTTTCAAGAGCTACGAAAATAAGACTACTTACTTATAAGGAGTATCGTATTTAAAGGGTTCCAGTACAGAACTAGATAACCAACATTTTTATCGAAAGTGAGTTTATTGAATAAAGAATTCTTAAAAAAATCAAATAAACATTGTGGTAGAAGGATTGTTCAAAATATAATTTTTGATATAATAATTTTAAACAAAATTTATATAAAATATTAGTAATAATATTTTTATATATATATTTTTTATTTTTACCAAAAAAATTTCTCTCAGTACAGTGATATCGCTATCTTCAATATTGCTTTTCTCTGAACGAAATCATTTTATTTTGGATCAAACCTTTTTCATTCTCATTTAGCATCCACATACCTCGGGAGAAAGTTGTTATTTTTGCAAAAAATTAAGAATTTGTTTTTTAATCGCTATCCAAAGCCGATTTTGAAAACTCATAAAATTTTAATCTCAACCTTATCAGTCGATTTTCTCGGAATTGGCTAACTTATCTACATCAAACTTTATTTACCCGTATTCAGAGACTTAATATCTCGGAAGCTTGTTTTTGTTTTATTTTCATACTAAAAATTGAATTTTTTATCGCAATCCGCAATCAAGCCTGGTTGTCAACTTCCACGTCCATTTCATCGAACCTGGATAAATTCCTTTGATAAAACTTTTTTGGTCTCAATCCAACAACACTTCGGCTTGGGAGTGAACATTTAATACAAATTTTACTACGTATGAAAATAAAACGTATCCTAAAGTCGGGTCCAAAAGTCGAGGCCCCTCACTTTTTTTGATTGAAACTCGCACAAAAAAAATCTCTGAAATGTCTAATAAAAAGCATCTGAAAGCTTAAAGTCTTCAAATTATACATTTTTTTAGATTTCAAAATAAAATTTGGAAGCTTTTCGAGAATTCGTATAGGTTTGAAGCGAGTAAGAAATTTTCTGCAGTATTTAAAGGCAATTACTTTCAATTTGCAGGAAACATTGAAATTATGTAAAAAGATATTTAGAAGTTCTGACACTTTTTTTCGAAATATGTTAAGTTTTTAAAAGGTTTCCAATAATGTAGAACGAAATATAGATTTTGTTACATTGAAATGAATATTTATATATATTTATGAAGATTTCTGAAACATTGAAAAATAATGTGGATTTCACGCAAAATTTGAATTCAGTTTAATTAGTATCCAGGATTGTAGGAGTTTTAGAAGAAACTTATTTTGAAAATATTTTTCTACTGAAAATATTCTCAATCGGGTTGATATTCGCAATTGGGTTTCGATTTTCTGAGGAACAGCTCGGTAAATGCATCTTGAAGACGTTGAGACGGCCCTGCTTCGTTGAACCACATCTGTTTCGGGCATTTAACTTGCTTCTGGAATTACTATTGTCATAGAAAGGGTACTTTTTTTGCTGCCACTTGTCCCGCTGTGCTGGCCACACGCCCACACTGATTAAAGTCAGAAATATGCAAAATGATGTCTCTTGCGTGAGAATGATTTTATCGTAAATTTAGTTATTGCATAGCAATCGCATGGCAAAACTGCACATTTGAAGCCATTGAACGGCTTCCTATCTTCACTCGTTCTGCACGTTTTGCACTATAACTATTGAACGAAATTTTTTCAGATAAAAGTGAACATATCGCTGCATTTGGAAGACTTTAAGCTTTCAGATGCTTTTTATTAGACATTTCAGAAATTTTTTTTGTGCGAGTTTCAATCAAAAAAAGTGAGGGGCCTCGACTTTTGGACCCGACTTTAGTACATATCTATGCGTGACAAAAAAATCAGTGATGAAGACAGTGGAGAGACTCGTTCCCATTCCTTACAAAAAAAACCTTCTATAATTTAAAAAAATGAAAATGTCAAAAAAAATTTCTTAGCAGAATTGACTGGAGGACTTAGGTAGAGATAAAATCGGTCGTGTGCGGTTAGGGTTCGTGTCTTCGCACTTGCGGATAATTTCAGAATGTGTTACGTGCGTTTGTTTTAAGATTTAAATTATGTAATTACTATATATGTAAAATATTGTACATATGAAATATAATTTCAGAATCAATTAAATAATTAAACAGTGAAAAACTTTCATTTTTTTTTTTTTGCTTTTGAAGAAATTTCTTTGATAATTGCATTTGTCGCGGATAAAGTTAAAGCGAGAACCAATACTTTTTAATGCGAAGTATAAAAATTCTCGACCGCTGCTTGGAGTTAAGCGTGGATGAATTAAAAGCGATCCAATACTTTTGAATGCGAAACATGCACGTTGAAGTCTCGCACTCAGCGAGGTAAAGCTTAATACGAATCAATACTTTTCAAACCTTTTCTCCGCATCAGAAAGCAGAATTTAGACGCATTCAAAATTCTAATACTTTTTAATACTTTTCAATGCGACATTTTTTGCAGGAATACTCTCTAAATTTAAATCAGTGAAATTTAACCGTTTATCAGTAAAAATCCTTATTTATTCCATTCAGTGACTCATTTCTAGCTATTTCAATCAGTGAAAATGCATAGTGGTTTAATTCGCAGTGACCGATTTCTGACTAATTTAAAGAACCCAGCAGGTTTCCTATAGAAACTACAATACGGCAGCGAAGTACTATGGACGTATTCACTATGGATGTGTTTATTTCTGTTCATTTTATGAGCGTTTTTTTTCCTTATAAGTATAAAATAAATTTGCTTCCTCATAGAGGGAGGTTTTCCCTAACAAAAGAACAAAATGTATGCTTTTAATATTTTTCAAGCTTATATTTCTGTCTTTCCGAAAATTTTATTTTCAGAAAATCAGAGGGCCCATAAAAATGTCAATTGATTTATTCTGTTACAATGAACAACTTTTTAATCTGCCGTAGTTATATATTTCAAATTAAAACCTCATTGAAACAATGTAACTTTTCTCACAATTTTCTGAGTAGCTATTGACTAATCAATAATGGTCTTCGAAAGTTCGTCAATAGATCAATCCACGCATCTCGAAGACGCGAACAAATATATGATATACATTATAGTTGTATTGCCAATACTAAAAAAAGTTTTCCTTATGTCAACAAGATAAACAATATAATTGTTAAATTTATAAAACGGTATTGCTGATTCATAAGAGGTCATAGCAGGTTCATCAGTAGGTCATTCACCGTGTTTCGAAGACGCAAACAAACATGTCAGAGACAGTTCTGTCTTACTCCTAACATGAGAAAAGTTTTTCTCATATTAACAGAATACACACATTTTTTGAAACTTCATAAATCGGTACTGGTCGGTCATAAAAGGTTAACCAATAGGTCAATCGATGCGTCTCAAGGACGTGAACAATTACTCTACATGTAATATTGTCGTATTTTGAATATCAAAACAAAATTTCCTCATATAAACAGAATAAACCATTCTTTTTAAATTCGTAAATAGGTCATGGTGGGTCATAAAAGGTTTATCAATAGGTTAATGGATACGTCTCAAGGACGCGAACAAATACACTGAATATAATATTGTCGTATTTTGAATATCCAAAAGTTTTTCTCTTATGAACAAAATAAACCATGTTTTGAAACTTCATAAATCGGTACTGGTAGGTCATAAAAGTTTCAACAATAGGTCGATTGATGCGTTTTGGAGACTCGAACAAATACGGTAAGTAGTAAGGCATCACTTCGACCAGCCACCCCTTCCACTACTACTTACCCCACCTTACCGCACTATGGCGCCGACCCCCCCCCCCCCCTCGCCCATAGGTAGTTTGTCTACGAAGAGTTGACGCCCTTCACTTTATATGCCCTTAATTATCTCACTCTGATTGTTACGTACTTTCCCTTCCACCTGAACTAGACCACATAACGCTAAAGGGTGGGCCCTAAAATGCAACACGTGTGTATGAAGAAAAGTTATGGGTTACGCTTATCATTAAATTATGCATTTTATGATAAAAAGATATAATTTAAACTATTCAATTTTGTACTTGAATGCTACTTATACATTAGAGGGGTTCTGATCTTTAAATGAAAACATAACATTATACATGCTAATTTAGTTTAAAGCACGCTGAAAAACCCAGTTCTCGTCAGATCACTGAAGTTAAGCAGCGTTGGACGCGGTTAGTACTTGGATGGGTGACCATTCAAGAATACTGACATGAGTGCTGTTGGCACATCGTGGGTGTGGTGAGCCCACACTTGTAGTTATTTATAACTACAAGAAAAACCTAGAAACACTACCCGAATCGGGTAGTGTCACGCCTACCCTGAAAGGGAAATGGTTTAATGGTATATATATATTGAGTGAAATATTTGTGACAAGAAAAATAGAATACACATAATAATCATAACAGTCGACGTATATTTTATAGTAAGAAAAGTGTGGCTAATTTCGATGATGCTGTCTGTGTACATGATACAAGGGCATTATTTTGTTCACAATATTCACTACTATAGTTTCAAGATGTATACATATACATAGTTTTACGTGAAGAAAAGTTCGGTGAAAATAGGTCTTCTATCCCATTTTTACTAAGTATATACATATATTCTTTCAAATTTTATAATGATTTAACATGATTAGTTGAATGTGATTCTTTTTAGAATATTTTTACAGTAGAAGTCACATGGGTCAACAATACCCCACCGATCTCATGATAAATAATATTCCCCTTGCCCGTAGGTTGTGTGTTTATGAGGAGTTGACGCCCTTCACTTTACATGCCCTTAATCATCTAGCTCTGATGGTTACGTACTTTCCCTTTCACCTGAGCTAGACCACATAACGCTAAAGAGTGAACCCAAGCAATGCAACACGTGCGTGAAGAAAATTTTTGGCTCATGCATCACTTCGACCAGACACCCACTTCTCCTTAATCCCCCTTACCCCCTTTCTGCACTATGGCGCCGACTCCCCTCGCCCAGGCAGCATAATACGTACATAAGTGTTTAATTGACTGTCTCATGATGGAATCACTTTTCACTGACATATTTGACGAAAATTTCAGGGAGCCAACTATACGGCTTCGAACTATCTTTCACTTTTCCATACAGAATTTAAGGTCATGACGAAAATCTCATGATGCGTGCATTCACTTTTACAATTCCTATGTGATGAAAATTTCAGAGATCTCATCATACGGTTTCCAGTGATCTTTCACTTTCCATAATGATATGTTCATTTTACAGTAACATATTGACGAAAAGTTCCGAGATCTGATTATATTGTTTTTCAATTATCTTTTGTTTCCATACATAATTATCCGGACAGCTAGGAGAGCATTCCTCAAAACCATAGAATTAACAAGCTTAAGAGTGGACCCAAAATAGAAAGATTAGAAATGGTTGGTTTAATGTCGTTCTTTTTAGAATATTCTTCACAGTAAAAGTCATGTGGGTCAGCAATGCCTAACCGATATATATATATTTAAATATTTCTACCTATATACTAGAGGTGGAGATTTTTGAATAAAAGCATAACATTGTACATTTCAGTTTAGTCACATTTATTGATTAAAATAGTTTGGAAAGAAAAATAGAATACACATAATGATCAGTATATATTACATATAGTTGAAGTAGACGTATGCAATGTAAAACATTTCCATAATGATACAACATCGTTAGTTGAACGTGATTCTTGTTGGTACATTTTTTCGCACAGTAGAAGTTACATGAGTCAACAATACACCACCAATCTCATGATATATATTCGGTATTCGGTTTTGATTCCTTGGGAATCGAACCGAAGGGCCTATGACAAAGCCACCGAACGCGTCCTCGGGTTGCGGATAGAGGGTCCCTGTACCAAGGGTTTCTACTGAATATGGTTACAATAATTAATAAGCAGTCGCGGACAATTGTCCAGGGATGGTCCCGAAGGAATAACTTTTAGGCGAAGGCGTAACAACCGTGCCGAAAGCTGAATGGCACCTGGGTGAGGTGTCTCAAACGGTGACTCTGGGATACCGGGCGACCTCTCAGAGTATCAGCCTTATCCTTGCACGCGGGGCTCTACAAGGACGGACTAACCCTTTTCCCTAGCTGCTCGTGGGAACAACAATGACAACACCAAACATAGTTGTAGGAAGTGCGGTTCAAAACAATCGAACGCGCAGGGCTCCCGACAATGGGTCGGACAATAATGCCGACTACCCTAGAGTTGGAGGAGCCAATCAAGACGGAGTCAATGCGATTGACCGGCAGAATCTCATTACTTTTAAGTGGACGGATCAACTCAGGGACGACCTGCTGGAGTGCTATGATACCAGTATGGCCCCTGAACGAAAAGGTTACATGGAGCGACTGCATGCTTTGTGGTGCGAGAAACACCCAGAGCTCTCGGATTTTTCGCAAAAACGTCTGCGAAACCGTGCCGAGGACCTCCGGAAAGGGGTTATATAAGCGGAGCGCCTGCACAACCACAGCCGGAACAAGCCGGCAGATGCAAACCGTAAAACAAAACCAACGGTTGATCATAAGACGAAAAGACGAATGCATCAACTTAGCACAAAGATAGGCTGGGCAAGACAGTACGCGTCCCGCAT
>CAKNYM010047076.1:72183-97374 GCA_932195095.1 Andricus curvator | reverse complement strand
TTTGCTCTCGCGCGTTTTTACTTCGCTTCTACGTACGTTTTTTTTTTTCGTTCGCTTTTGCTCTGAGCGTTTCAATTCTCAACAAAAAAATGTAACAGTTGTTATTTTCAACCAGTTGTATTTTTAAGTAAAGAAGATAAAATATTTTTCAAAAGACACAAATTTTCTACAAAACAGTTTAATTTTTTGAACCGAAAATATGAATTTTCAACAAAAAAGTTAATTTACAACCAAATACATAGATTTTCTACCAAAAAGGCGACTTTTCAACTAAAAACATGAATCTATATTTCTACAACAAAAAAAAATGACTTTTTAACAAAGTAGTTGAATTTTTTACCAAACAACTGAAGTTTCAACAGAAAAGTTTCAATTTTAACAAAAAAAGTTAATTTTCAACCAAGAAAGATGACTTTCCTACCAAAAAAGATGGATTTTTTAATATGAAAAAGATACATTTTGAACCAAGATTATTTGTCTGCTAACAATATAAAATTTCAACTAAATAATGACATTTTCACACGAAAAAGACGAGTTTTCAACCAAAAAAGATTTTTCGGTCAAAAAAGAAACAAAAATGTATGTAAATTATAATTTGAAGGGAAAAATAATTTTTAATACAAAATAAAAATTTCGAATAACTATTAATTTTTTAAGTTTATTTGCTTTAGGGTTATATAAATACAATTTGCCTAGGTTTCTCGAGAAAATTCAAAAAGACTTTTGAAAAAGTATTTTCGAAAAAGTATCTAGAAAATTTCTAAGAATTTCTTTTATTTTGCAGGATTTTAAAAATGTTTAGTATACATTTAAGTTAGTTTAAAGTATATTTAGGACTTCTAAAATTCCTAAATATCTTGTCAAATAATTCCAATTATTCCCAAAATTGTCTTAAAATCTTCCGGATGTTTGCGATAATTTTGGAAATCTTTTGTAATTTTTTACAACCTTTTCCATTGTCTTTTTGAATTAATTAAAAAAAAATTGAGAATCACTTTAAATATTAAGAAAAATCTTAGGAAAATTTTTGTATCAACTTGAAACCTTTCAGTCTTTAAGAAACTTCAAAATCTACATTTTGTTTTATGTTTTTTTTTTAATATTGTCAAATTTTTAATTATTGTTAAAATATATATTTTTTTAATTAAATATATTTAAAAATTACTCGAATTTTTCCTAATTTTTTTTTAATTCTGCAAAATTAAAACAAATTTTGGTTCAAAAATTTAAAATATCTCATTTCTTTCAATTCAACAATTTGATTGACTTTTTCTTTCTAGACTAAGCAATTTGTTGTTGTTGAAAATTTAACTATTTTGTTGAACATTCATCTTTTTGGTTTGAAAGTTCATCTCATGCTGTAAAAATGTCACCTTTTTGATTAAAAATACAACTACCTGGATTAAAAATTAATCTCTTTCGATTTAAAATTAATTTTTTGTTGAAAAATCACAGTTGCGGATTGAAAATTTCACTGTTTTGTAGAAAATTCGTAGTTTCGGCTTAGATTCTCAACAATTGGGTTAGAAAATTCACCTATTTAGTTAAAAATTCGTCTTTTTTGTTAGAAAATCAATTTTTTTAAATTAAAAATCAAGTATTTTATGGAAAATTCATCTTGGTTGGTTGAATCCAACTGTTTCTTATTTGCATTAAAATTTTTTTTGAATTCTCGACTCTTACATTTCTCGTCGAAAATTCATATTTTTAGGATGAAAATTCAACTTCTTGGTCGAAAGCTGTACTAATATAATTAACTTTAGTTGAAAATTCGTTTTTTTTTGTTGCAAAAAAGTAATTTTTTAAACTGAAAATTGGACTATTTTATCGAAAATTCCACCGTTCTATAGAAAATTCCTCTTTTTGTCTGAATAAAAATTTAACTACTCAATTTTTTAGTTAAATATATTCTTTTATTTGAAAATTCAAATACTTGGTTTAAAAAAAATTTTAATAACAAAAATATAAACTAACAAATAATCAAATAAAATTCGGACTACAGCTCATCCATTATTCAAAGTATTTAGTTGAAAATGTACGTAATTTATTAAGAATTCTTCTTTTTTGGTAAAAAATTTATCTTTTTGGTTGAAATTTCAACTATTTGGTTACAAGTTTATGTATTTTGTAGAAAATTCGTCTTCTTTGGTAAAAAACCAATTTTTTTGTCGTGATAAATCAAGTAATTTATTGAACATTCGACTCTTTTGGTTGAATCCAACTGTTTTTTATTTTTCATTCAAACCTTTTTTTGTTGAAATATCAACTATTACATTTTTCGTTGAAAATTCATCTTTTTAGGTTGAACATTCAACTCCTTGGTTGAAAATTAATTTTCTTGGTTGAAAATTCATAATTCTATTTGAAAATTCGTCTTTCTTATTATTAAAAAATTTGTTTTTAAATTGAAAATTTAACTATTTTATTGAAAAATCAACTGATTTGATGTAAATTAACTTTTTTGTTGAAAATGTATACTCGTGAGCAAAAAATTTAACTGTTTTATAGAAAATTCGTCTTTTTGTCTTACAATTTAACAACATTTTGTATAAAATTCAACTATTTGGTACGAAATTAAACTTTTTTGTAGAAAATTAATTGTTTTTATTGAAAATTGAATCTCCTAAATGAAAATCTAACGACTCCATTTTTTGCCTTTTTGGGTAGAAAATTAATTTTCTTGGTTGAAAATTCAACTACTTGGTTGAATGCTTATGTAGTTTTTTAAAAATTCGTTTTTTCTCGTAGAAAATTAATTTTTTGGTTGAAGATTCATAATTTTAGTTGAAAATTTGTTGTTTTTTTATTATTAAAAAATATTCAACTGTTTTATAGAACATTCGTCGCTTTGGCTTGAAAATTCAACAATTTGATATAAAGTTAAACTATGCGGTACAAATGTAAAGTGTTGTGTAAAATTAGTATTTGTTTTTATTGAAAATTAATTCCACTCAATGAAACTTTAACTAATACACTTTTGTTAAAAATGGATCGTATTTCATTTAAAAATTCAACTATTTAGATTGAAAAATTTAGAAACTAAAAAATATATAACTAAAAATTAATGAAACAAAATTTGGACTAACATTACATCCATAGTTCAAAATGTATAGAATTTGTTTAAAAAATTTCTGTTTTGCTATAAAAATTAATCTTCTGCGTTGAAAATTTGAAACTATTTGGTTAAAATTCTGTGTATTTTATTAAAAATTCGCATGTTTGGTAAAAAATTAATCTTCTTGGGTGAATTTCAACTATTTGGTTAAAAGTTTATGTATTTTCTTGAAAATTCATCTTTTTGATTCAAATTTGAAACTGTTTGGTTAATATTTTATGTATTTTTTTTAAAAATCGCATTTTTTTGGTAAAAAATTCATCTTCTTGGTAGAAAGTTCAACTATTTGGTTGAAAGTTTATGTGTTTTCTTGAAAATTCATCTTTTTGGTTGAAAATTTGAAACTATTTGGTTTAAATTCTGTGTATTTTATTAAAAATTCGAATTTTTGGTAAAAAATAAATCTTGGTTGAAAGTTCAACTATTTGGTGAAAATTTAATGTATTTTCTTGAAAATTCATATTTTTCATTCAAATGTAAAACTGTTTGGTTCATATTTTATGTATTTTATTGAAAATTCGTATTTTTTGGGTAATAAATTAATCTTCTTGGTTGAAAGTTCAACTATTTGGTTATAAGTTTAACTATTTGGTTGAAAGTTTATGTACTTTCTTGAAAATTTATCTTTTTGATTCAAATTTGAAACTGTTTGGTTAATATTTTATGTATTTTATTGGAAATTCGCATTTTTTCGGTAAAAAATTAATCTTTTTGTTTCAAAGTTCAACTATTTGGTTGAAAGCTTAAGTATTTTCTTGAAAATTCATCTTTTTGGTTGAAAATTTGAAACTATTTGGTTAAAATTTTATATATTTTGTTGAAAATTCGCATGTTTTGATAAAAAATCAATCTTCTTGGTTGAAAGTTCAACTATTTGGTGAAAAGTTTATGTATCTTCATGAAAATTCATCTTTTTGATTCAAATGTAAAACTATTTGGTTAATATTTTCTTGAAAATTGGTCTTTTTTTCATTTCATGGTTCGAAAGCGACAAAGTTTCATCCGGATGAAGCACAAAACACTATTACACTATATTATATTATTTTAAGAAAGTGATCAATTCAGGATAATGAAAGAAAAATTTGTTTTCACTTTGAAAAATGCGTCCACACAAAAATCCTTTGGCAAGAATGTTTATTCGAAATTTTCTGGTTTCTCGAACAAATAACCCCGATTTCGAAAATTTGGTACTTTACTCCTTTTGCATATCCACCCTTCAATTAGTATAATTAAAATTAAAAGTCTATAAGATAACGAAATATTTACAAAATATGAAAAATCACAATCATAACCTCAAATTGGAAAACTGACTGTGAATCAATAGATTTAATAGTAAACAAATTAAGTTAAAAATTTTGTTGTTGCCAAATTTAATAGAATAATGTATCAATGCTCACCTTTTGTCTTAAATGTTAGTAATTTTACGTAAAAGTAGAAAACATTGCAGAATATTTATTTTTGAGGTGTTTGACGGGTAGGTTGTTTACTGAAATCAAAAATTGCGCATGCATTCGTTTCTCAGTTTACGCGGTTTACGCCGTCTGTAATATTTTTCTCGAAACGTCCATAAGCTTACTAGCCGCCAGATAGCGCTAGCTCCTATAGCCAAAGTTCCGCGAAAATTCAAATTGGATAAATGAAAAGTTGCCTTTTTTATACAAATTAATAATAAAAGTTTATAGTTTATTTATAAAACAAGTTCAAAGTGTGAATTATTCAGTTTTAAAAGGAAAAGATTAATATTTTAAGTCCAGTTAAAAATTTGCGATAATAAATAAGAAGCACTAAGAAAGGTGGGTCTAATATCTTTGGTCTGGTCCTGAATTTTAATTTTAATAATCATGAAAAAAGCAAAAAAAATTATTTACAAAGAAAACTTTTTTCATTATTATAAAATTCAGGACAAGACCCACCTTTTTTCGTGCTTCTTATTTAGTATCCCAAATTTTCAACTCGATGTGGCGCTTCGTGTGAAAATAAGTTAGGAAATAAAAAAAGTGCCGGTAAGGTAGGAATCTGGTCACGTGACCCACTCATCACATGGCCTTACCGAAATGATAAAAAATTTTATCCTAAATTTCAGATTATGTTTCGGTCACTGATTGGGGGGGGGGGGGGTATTTCACTGTCTTATCGTCTAATACTTATATTTAAGATTACGTGAGAAAAATTTTTATTAAAAAAAAAATTAATCCAAAGATATATTACAACTTAGCAGAATGTTCAGCAGAAATTCGCTCTCTTTTAATAAAAGTGTTGTATTTTCAACAAAATAGATGAATTTTTAACCAATTAAAGAAAAACTTGTCAAAACATATAGTTACAATTTTCAACCAAACAGTTGAATTTTCATCTATAAGACAAATTTTCAACTAAAAATGGAATAGTTAAATTTTCAGTTACAAAAAATTAATTTTCAACCAAACAAAAAAAATCGCAAAACTAGTTAAATTTTCAACCAATTATTAGTTTATTTTTTAACCAAAAAGATGAATTTTCTACCAAAGAGTTGAATTTTTAACAAAACGCTTAAATGAATTTTCAACCAAAAATGGCATTTTTAAATTTTCACTTTAAACATTAATTTCAAAAATTAAACAAATTTCCCATGATATAGTTAAATTTACATAAAAAAATAAATTCTCTATCAAAACGATAAATTTTGAATTAAAAAAGATCAATTTTGAACTAAAAATGGAACAGTTAAATTTTCAGTTCAAAAAATTAATTTTACAAAAAAAAAAGATTTTTCAACGATGTAGTTAAATTTTAAACCCAGGAGAATAATGTTCTACCGAAAAGACGTATTTTCAATAAAATACGTGAATTTTCAACGAGAGAAGAAAATTTTGAACCAAAAATGCCAGAGCTAATTCTCAGTAAAAAATAAATTTCGAAAATAAAACGAATTTCCAATCAAATAGTTAAATTTACACCAAAAAAATAAATGTTCTTTTAAAAAGATGAATTTTAAACCAAGAAGGTTAATTTTTTATCCAAAAAGACAAATTTTCAATCAAATACATGAATTTTGAATTAAAAAAGATCAATTTCCAACCAAACATGGAATGGTTAAATTTTAAATTAGGAAATTAATTTTCATTTAAACAAAACAAATGTTTAAGAAAGTAGTTAAATTTTCAACCAAATATTTGATTTTTCAACCTAAAACATTAATATTTTCTACCATGAAAATTAATTTTCTACCGAACAGGAAGAATTTCCAACAAAATATATGAATTTTCAACTAAAAATTTAAAATGTTCATCCAACAATAGGACAGTTAAATTTTCAGATAAAAAATTAATTTTCAACAAAAAAAGCGACTTTTCAACGAAATAGTTAAATTTGCAACCCAGAAAAATAATTTTCTACACAAAAAGACAAATTTTCAATAAAATACAACAGCCATACCACGCTGAAAAACCCAGTTCTCGTCAGATCACTGAAGTTAAGCAGCGTTGGGCGCGGTTAGTACTTGGATGGGTGACCATTCGAGAAAACTGAGTGCTGTTGGCACATCGTGGGTGTGGTGAGCCCACACTTGTAGTTATTTACTACAAGTTATCCACCTAGAAACACTACCCGAATCGGGTAGTGTCACGCCTACCCCGAAACATACATGAATTTTTAAATATAAAGGATAAATTTAAAAAAATGGAATACTTAAATTTTCAGTTAAAAAAATGTTTTTCATTCAAACAAAAACCAGTTTTTGACCAAATAGATGATTTTTCAACCAAATAGTTGATTTTTAAACCAAAAACAACAAAATACAAGAATTTTAAACTAAAAAAGATCAATTTTCAACCCACAATTGGATAGTTAAATTTTCAGTTAAAAAATTAATTTAGATTTAAATAAAACAAATTTTCAACCAAGCAGTTAAATTTTCAACTAAAAAATATGAAATTTTAAACAGCAATGGGATACTTCAATTTTTAGTCAGTTGATTTTCAGAAAAAAAAGGAATTTCGAACAAAACTGTTTTAACCAACAATGGGATATTTTAATTTTTAGTTTAATAATTTTCAAGCAAAAAAATGAATTTTGAACAAAATAGTTTAATTTCCAAAAAACAAAAAATGAATTTTTAATAAAGTGGTTCAAATTTCAACCAAGCAGTTAAATTTTCAGCTAAAAAAGGTGAAATTTGAACTAACAATGGGAAGTTAAATTTTTAGGTAATTAATTATCAATAAAAAAGAACTAATTTTGAACAAAATAATTTAATTTTCAACAACAAAAAATGAATTTTTAATAAAGTAATTCAATTTTCAAATTTCAACCGAACAGTCGAATTTTCAACTAAAAAAGATGAAGTTTAAACAAACAATGGGATAGTTAAATTTTTAGTTAATTAATTATCAAGAAAAAATAACTAATTTTGAACAAAATAGTTTAATTTTCAACAAACAAAAAATGAATTTTCAATAAAGTGGTTCAAATTTTAACCCAACAGTTAAATTTTCAGTTAAAAAAGGTGAAGTTTGAACTAACAATGGAAAGTTAAATTTTTAGTTAATCAATTATCAGTAAAAAGGAACTAATTTTGAACAGAATAATTTAATTTTCAACCAAAAAAAAATGAATTTTTAATAAAGTAATTCAAATTTCAACCAAACAGTTGAATTTTCAACTAAAAAAGATGAAGTTTGAACTAATAATGGGTTAGTTACATTTTTAGTTAGTTAATTTTCACAAAAAAAAAAGTAATTTCTAAAAAAATAGTTCAATTTTCAACAACAACAAAATTAATTTTTAATAAAGTATTTTAATTCTCTACCAAATAGTTGAATTTTCAACTGAAAACTATGAAGTTTTAACCAACAATGGGATAGTGGAATTTTTAGTTAATTAATTTTCAAGAAAAAAGCGAATTTTGCACAAAATAGTTTAACTTCCAACAAACAAAAAATGAATTTTTAATACAGTGGTTCAAATTTCAACCAAGCAGTTAAATTTTCAGGTAATTAATTATCAATAAAAAAGAACTAATTTTGAACAAAATAATTTAATTTTCAACAACAACAAAAATGAATTTTTAATAAAGTAATTCAATTTTCAACCAAACAGTTGAATTTTCAACTGAAAAAGATGAAGTTTGAACTAACAATGGGATAGTTAAATTTGTAGTTAGTTAATCTTAAAAAAAAAAGAAATTTCGAACAAAATAGTTCAATTTTCAAAAAAAAAATGAATTTTTAATAAATTAGTTTAATTTTCAAACACATAATTGAATTTTCAACTAAAAACAATGAAGTTTTAACCAACCATGATATAGTTGAATTTTTAGCTAATCAATTTTCAAGAAAAAAAGCGAATTTTAAACAAAATAGTTTAATTTTCAACAAACAAAAAATTAATTATTAATAAAATAGTTCAACTTTCAACCAGGCAGTCAAATTTTCAACTAAAGAAAATGAAGTTTTAACTAACAATGGGATACTTAAATTTTTAGTTAATTAATTATCAAGAAAAAATAACTAATTTTGAACAAAATAGTTTAATTTTCAACAAACAAAAAATGAATTTTCAATAAAGTAGTTCAACTTTCAACCAAGCAGTTAAATTTTCAGCTAAAAAAGTTGAAGTTTTAACTAACAATGGGAGGTTAAATTTTCAGGTAATTAATTATCAATAAAAAAGAACTAATTTTGAACATAATAATTTAATTTTCAACAACAACAAAAATTAATTTTTAATAAAGTAATTCAATTTTCAACCCAACAGTTTAAGTTTCAACTAAAAAAGATGAAGTTTGAACTAACAATGCGATATTTAAATATTTAGTTGGTTAATTCTCAGAAAAAAAGGAATTTCGAACAAAATAGTTCAATTTTCAACAACAAAAAAATGAATTTTTAATAAATTAGTTTAATTTTCAACCAAATAGTTGAATTTTCAACTAAAAACGATGAAGTTTCAACCAACAATGGGATAGTTAAATTTTGAGTTAATTAATTATCAAGAAAAAAGAACTAATTTTGAACCAAATAGTTTAATTTTCAACAATAACAAAAAATGAAATTTTGTTAAATTAGTTCAATTTTCAACCAGGCAGTTAAATTCTTGACTAAAAAAGATGAAGTTTGAACTAACGATGAGACAGTTGAATTTTTAGTTAAATAATTTTCAAGAAAAAAAATAAATTTTTGAACAAGATAGTTTAATTTCAAATAACAAGAAAATTAATTTTTAATAAAGTAGTTCGGCTTTCCACCAAGCATTTGCATTTCAAACCTAAAAAGATGAATTCTCAACGAAAAATGTAATATAGTTGATATTTCCAACAAGAACGATTTTAACTTCAAATTAAAAACAGTTGAGTTGGAGCCAAAAATACAAATTTTGTACACAATAGATAAATTTTCAACCCGAGAATACACTTTTACTTTCATTATATGTAAACTAAAAAATGTTATTATTAATTTGTATAAAGAATGCATTTTTCATTTATCCCATTTGAATTTTCGCGGAAATTTGACTATATCAGCTAGCGCCCCTAGCGGATGGTAAGTTCCCTTATCCGATGGTAAATGCACAGAGATCAATTGGTAAGAATGTGGGTCATGACGTCATGGGGGTAAATGTCATACAAATGAAGAATAACAATAACACAGTTCTTGAAAATTGACAATTTGTTCCATATAACAAGTAAGTAATAGAATACTTATTATCAGAAATGTTGAAGACATTAATATAATTCATAAAACTAATAAACAAATATATTTTAGACAGTATCAGGCGACAGACATTCAGTGTTCTTTGTCTAACCTCAAAATTAGTTATGTCGCATTATGTTATTTATATGGTTTATTGGTTTTTATCTTTATATATTATTTGATTTTGTGGAAAGACTCAAAATAAACTTTCTATTTTGCTTTTGACCTCTCAAATTAAAGCGTCTTGTTCTTTTAATATATGATTTCTTATTTTCTAGTGATTTTATTGATTAGTTTGTTAAGTTTTGAAGGTTCTGAGTTTCTTACACTTACTATATTTTTTACGGAACTGTCAAAAATATATTTTGGTTTTGATTGTAGTATAAAGCTTTTATTATATTTTGTTACTATCGCAGAAAATTGAAACTTCAACAATTTGGATGCATTTTTTTCATTCACTGAAAAATCTTTATTTGTTGAAAATTCGTCATTTTGGTTGGAAAATTCATTATTTTAGTTGAAGATTAATCTTCTTGAATGAAAATTCGTCTGTTTGGTTTTACATTTCATTATTTTTGGTAGAAACTTCATTTTTTCGGTTTGAAATATCAACTATTACATTTTTTTGTGAATTGATCTTTGTAGTGTAAAAATTTAAGTATTTGGTTTAAAATTCAACTATTCTTTTGAAAATTTAATTATTTTGTTGAAAATGCAACCCTTTGGTAGGAAATTCAACTATTTTGTTGACATTTTTTTAAAAATATCAACTATTACATTTTTTGCTGAGAATTAGTTTTTTTGGATGGAAAATTCAACAGTCTTCTAAGAAATTGGTATTTTTGGCTTGAAAATTTAACTATTTTGATGAAAATGCCACTGTGTTTGATTAAAGTTAAATCTTTTTTGATAAAAAATGCAATCATGTGAATCAAAATTCATCTTTGTCTGTTGAAAATTCAACCATTTGGTTAAAAGTTCAACCATTTGGTTAAAAGTTCAACTATTTCGTGGAGAATTATTTTTTGTTGCTTTAAAGTTCAACTATTTGATTGTAAATGTAACGGTTTGATTAAAAATTAATTTTGTTACTGCTTTTGTTTTGAAACTTGAACAATTTTGATGAAATATATTTTCTTTTTTGACAGAAAAATTTGTATTTGTTGAAAATTTGTCTTTTTGATTAGAATATTCTTTATTTTAGTTGAAAGTTCATCTTTTTGGATCAAAATTAATCTTATTGGATAAAAATTCGTCTGTCTGGTTTTACATTTCATTACTTTTGTAGAAACTTCATCTTTTTTGGTTGAAATATCAACTACTGTATTTTGTTGTGAATTCATTTTTGTTGTGTGAAAATTAAACTATTTGGTTTAAAATTCAACTAGTCTTTTAGAAATTTAATTATTTTGTTGAAAATGAAACCTTTTGGTAGGAAATTAGACTATTTTGTTGACATTTTTTTAAAAATATCAACTATTACATTTTTTGCTGAGAATTAATTTTTTTGGATGGAAAATTCAACCGTCTTCTAAGAAATTGGTATTTTTAGCTTGAAAATTTAACTATTCTGATGAAAATACCACTGTTTTTGATTAAAGTTAAATCTTTTTTGATAAAAAATGCAATCATTTGAATTAAAATTCATCTTTGTCTGTTGAAAATTCAACGATTTGGTTAAAATTTCAACTATTTTGTGGAAAATTCTTCTTTTTGGCTTTAAAGTTCTACTATTTGATTGTAAATGCCACGGTTTTATTAAAAAGTCATTTTGTTACTGCTTTTGTTTTGAAACTTGAACAATTTTGATGGAATATATTTTCTTTTTTCACAGAAAAATTTGTATTTGTTGAAAATTTGTATTTTTGGTTGGAATATTCTTTATTTTAGTTGAAAGTTCATCTCTTTGGTTAACAATTAATCTTATTGGATAAAAATTCGTCTGTTTGGTTTTACATTTCATCATTTTTGGTAGAAACTTCATTTTTTGGGTTGAAATATCAACTATTACATTTTTTTGTGAATTGATCTTTGTTGTGTGAAAATTAAACTATTTGGTTTAAAATTCAACTATTCTTTTGAAAATTTAATTATTTTGTTGAAAATGCAACCCTTTGGTAGGAAATTCAACTATTTTGTTGACATTTTTTAAAAAATATCAACTATTACATTTTTTGCTGAGAATTAGTTTTTTTGGATGGAAAATTCAACCGTCTTCTAAGAAATTGCAACCAGTTGCATGAAAATTCATCTTGGTCTGTTGAAAATTCAACCATTTGGTTAAAAGTTCAACTATTTTGTGGAGAATTCTTCTTTTTTGCTTTAAAGTTCAACTATTAGATTGTAAATGCAACGATTTGATTAAAAATTAATTTTGTTACTGCTTTTATTTTGAAACTTGAACAATTTTGATGAAATATATATTTTTTCTTGACTGGCAAATTTTTATTTGTTGAAAAATTCTCTTTTTGTTTGGAAACTTCTTTATTTTAGTTAAACATTTATCTCTTTGGTTGAAAATTAATCTTATTGAATAAAAATTCGTCGATTTCGTTTCACATTTCATCATTTTTGATAGAAACTTCATCTTTTTTGGTTGGAATATCAACTATTACATTTTTTGTGAATTCATCTTTGTAGTGTCAAAATTCAACTATTTGGTTTAAAATTCAACTATTATGTTGAAAATTTAATTATTTTGTTGACAATTTTTTTTTAAATATCAACATTTTTTGCTGAGAATTAATTTTTTTTTGTGAAAAATTCAACTATCTTCTACAAAGTTTGCTTTTTGGCTTGAAAATTTAACTATTTTGTTGAAAATGCATTTTTTGATTGAAAATGCATTTCTTGTTCAGAAATGCACCCATTTGATCGAAAATTCATCTTTGTCTGTTGAAAATTCAACCATTTGGTTAAAAGTTCAACTATTTTGTGGAAAATTCATCATTTTTGTTTGATTGTAAATGCAACTGTTCGATTAAAAATTAATTTTGTTGATGTTGAAAATAACTGTTTGGTTGAAAATGCAACTGTTATTGGTTAAATTTTAATATTTTCTGTTTGAAAATTCGATTATTTGGTTGAAAATTAAAAACTATAAAAAAATTAAAACTATATAACTATAATAAAAATTAAAACTATATTTTGTTTTAGATTGTAGTATAAGCCTTTTATTATTACGTACTTTTATTATTATATTATATTTTATTATTAAGGCAGAACATTTGTCGTTTGTTTCGAAACTTCACTTATTTGGATGAAATGTTTTTTTCTTTCTTGACTGAAAAATTTGTATTTGTTTAAAATTCACCTTTTGGTTGGAAAATTCATATTTTTGGTTGAAAATTAATCATATTGAATAAAAATTCGTCTGTTTGTTTTTACTATTTGGTTTAAAATTCAACTATTCTGTTGATAATTTAATTATTTTGTGGAAAATTCAACCCTTTGGTAGGAAATTTAACTATTTGATTTTCATTTTTTTTTTAATATAAACAATTACATTTTTTGCTGAGAATTTATTTTTTTAAGTGGAACATTCAACTGTATTCTGAAAAATGTGTCGTTTTGGCTTCAAAATTTAATTATTATGTTGAAAATGAAACTGTTTTTTATTAAAGTTTAATCTTTTTTTATAAAAAATTCAACCATTTGGTTAAAAGTTCAACTATTTCGTGGAGAATTCTTGTTTTCTGTTTGAAAATTCGACTGTTTGGTTGAAAATTCATTTTTGTAGGTAGAAAATTCTGGTATTTGGTTAAAAATTCAACTATTTCGCTGAAAATTCAAACATTTAATTATAAATTCATCTATTTTCCCCGAAAATTTAACTGTTTTGTTGAACATTCGTCTATTTAGACAGAAAATTCATCTTATTTTTGTTAAAAATTCAACCATCTAAAAAAGTCAATTATTTGGTTTAAAATGATTTTTATAGTTTTGAGGTTCTCAAAAAACTAAATGAATTCGTATTGTCTATCCTTAAAAAATAGAGGTAACTGGACTTTCAGGGTATAATAATATTATATTTATTAATCAGTTATATTAATTTATTAACATTTAATTAAAATTCGGTTGTTGAAAATTCAACAAATTGGTTGAAATTGAACTTTTTTGTTGAAAATTCATATGTATGGGTTGAAAAGTCATTTAGTAGAAAATTCAACAATTTTTTTTCTTTCTTGATTACAAATTTAACACTTTTATTTAAAATTCATGTTTTTTATTTAAAAAAATATTGTTTGATCGAAATATCAACTATTACATTTTTTATTGAAAATTAATTTATTTTATTGAAGCTTCATCATTTTAGTTTAAAATTCATCTCTTTGTTTGAAAATTCATTTTTTTAAAGTGAAAACTATACTTTCATTTTTCGTTGAAAATTCAATTAATTTGGTTGAAAATTCATGTGTTTTTTTGCAAATTCGTAGTTTTTGTAGAAAATTAATCTTCTTGGTCGATAATTCATCATTTTAGTTAAAAATGTATTTCTTTTGTTGAAATTCAATAATTTTTTTAAAAAATCATTCTTTTCGGTTGATGATATTCGTCTTTTTAGCTTGAAAATTCACCTCTTTTGGTAAAAAATGTAACTATTTTGTTGAAAATTCGTCTTTTTTTATTAAAATATCAACCATCACAGTTTTCGTTGAAAGAACTTTACTCTGTTACACCCAGTGGTTGAATTTCAAATAATTTCAATTGTTGTCGAAATTAAATTTAACATTTATTTAAATAAAGTAAAATAATTAAATGTGATGTTAATTCAAATTTTATTTGATTAACTTTTAGTTTCTATTTTTTTTGTTTCTAAAAATTGTTAAATAAATGGTCGAAAGTTTAAACAAAAAAAGATCAATTTTTAACTAAAAATTCTGTTGTTAAAGATTTATTGAGAATTAATTATCATTAAAAAAGAAAACGAATTTTCTACAACACACTTTAATTTTGCACTAAATAGTAGTTGAATTTTTAAGCCAAAAAGACGATTTTTCTATAATCAGCTAAATTTTCAATCCGAGAATATAAATTATTAACAAAAACGTTAATTTACGACCAATAAGTTGCATTTTCAACAAAAAAACCGAATTTTCAACTAAAATTCTGAATCTTTAACAACAACAAAATTAAATTTAAAGAAAGTAGTTCAACTTTCAACTAAAGAGTTGAATTTTCAATCCAAAAAGATACATTTTCCACGAAAAATGTAATTTTTGCTATTTCACTAAATAAGATTTTAATTTAAAATATAAACTAGTCGGATTTAACTAAATTAGGCGAATTTTTATCAAACAGTTGCATTTTTAACCAACAAAATTTATTTAAAACCAAAAAATATGAATTTCCAACAAAATACATCAATTTTCAACCAAATACTTAAATTTTCTACCAAATTTTTGCTTTTTAACTCGAAAATGTGAATTTTCAACAACGAATATAATTTTAACGCGTAACAGATTAATTTTTAGCCAGACAGTTGCTTTTTTAACCAGAAAATATAAAATTTATACAGAAAGAGATATCTTCAAATCCAAAGGATGAATTTTCAATTTATAAAAATTTGTTAGTCAAGAAAGAAACAAAATTTCGATCAAATTATTGAATTGATAAACCAAAAAGACGTATTTTCCACAAAACAGTTCATTTTTCAACCAAAAAGTATTACTTTTCAACAAATTAATTCAATTTCGAAGCAAATAATACAAATTTTGAATAAGAAAGATGAATTCTTAACGAAAAGTTCAGTAGTCAGGGTGTCTAGCGACCTTGAATTTTTTTTAAACCTTGAAAACCTGGAAATCTCCTTGAATTTTTTACGAGAACCTTGAACTTTAATTATTTTTTGTTCGCTTTTTAAATAGTAATTTTAATGAAATGCAAAGAGTAATTTGAATTTCTTAACCTATTATGAAAGAAACAGAACAGACTTTAATATTGTGAATAATTCTATAAGTTTTTAATCTCGTCTCCGCTAATATAGAACATTGAAGTATAAATTTTGTTGTGGTATTCAACTTAGAAATTATAAAAATTATTAGTTTAAAATTCGATGTTAATTCAGTTTCAGAATTAGAATAAGCCATGGTTATACAACGGATTTTTTGAGGGGTTGACCACTCGGTTTTTGGGTGTACACCAGATTTCAAAAGGTTATAAAATATTTCTAAAGATTTCAAAACATTTCAAACATTTCAATATATTTTAAATATTTTTAATATTTCATAAAGATTTCACGGATGTGAACGATTTAAAAAAGGCACACAAATATTTTAAAGATTTAAAGGATTTCAAAGGTTTGAAAAAGGCTACAGTAAACCAGATTTCAAAGATTTCAAAAATTTGAAACAATTTCAAGAGGTTTTAAAACATTTTAGAACATTTCAAAAGATTTCATATAATTCAACGATTTCAAGGAATACAAAAGATTTTCCAAACAAAGATTTAAGAAAGATTTCATAAACATTTCAATAGATTTCACAAAGATTTCAAGATTTTAAATATCGCTTGTAATACTTCAAAAAATTCCAACAAATTCACGAAGATTTCAAAAGATTTCACAAAGATTTCAAAGGCTTCAAAGATTTCGAACGGTTCACAAAGATTTTAAAACTTTCAAAAGATTTTAAAAAGCGTATATTTAACTATATTTCTAAGATTTAAAAATATTTCAAAGATTTTAAACATTTTCAAAATTTTTTAGGAGATATCAAAAGATTTCACAAAAGTTTCAAAGATTTCATAAAAAAATTATAAAGATTTCAAAAGAATTCGAGAATTTCAAAGATTTCAACAAGGGTGCAGTACACCAGATTTCAAGGATTTCAAAACATCTCAAACATTTTAAACGATCTAAAAATTTTTGAGAAGATTTCAAATATTCGAGTGATTTGGAACGATTACAAAAGATTTACGAAGGATTTCACAAATATTTCAAAGAATTCATAAGGATTTCAAAAGATTTCATGAATTTCAAAGATTTCAACCGGGGCACAGTACAGCAGATTTCAAAGATTTCAAAACATTTCAACGATTCTAAACAATTTCAAAAGGTTTCGACACATTTGAGAAAATTTCAAAAAAAATTCAAAGATTTCAAACGAACACAAAAGATTTCGCAAACAAAGATTAAAGAAAGAGTTCGGAAATATTTTAAATATTTCATTAAGATTTTAAAAGATTTCAAAAAGTTACACAAAGATTTTAAAGATTGTACAAAAGCTTTAAAAAATTCCAAAAGATTTCTCAAAGATTTCACCGAAATTTCAAGCTTTCACTAAGGTTTGTAATACTTCAAAAAATTCCAACGAATTCACAAAGATTTCACAGATTTCACAAAGATTTCAAAGTTTTCAATGATTTCAAAAACATTACAAAGAATTAAAAATATTCCCAAAGATTTCACAAAGACGACTCATGTTCGCAAAAAATTAAGAATTTGTTTATTTATGATTTGGCTTTCTTTAGAAATTGTTGGCCAATAAAAAATGAAATGGCTCTTTTTTTACATATATGAAAAACTTTTATTTCATTATTTGATGTAAAAAAAGGGGGACCTGGAAAAATGTAATGTCTTGACCTGGAAAACCTGGAAAAGACCTGGAATTTTGTTCCTAAGAATCGCTAGACACCCTGGTAGTAGACTTTTTAACGGAGAAGAATGAACATTTATAGACTAAAGAATAATATTTTTAATAAATATTGAAATATATTTTTATTACTTGAAAAATTTCATGACACTATTTTTTTAAATTTGTGACACTAGGGCCTTATGTTTTTTAGTGTTAATTTATTTCACACTGTATAACTAAACAAAGATTTTTTTCCAGGATGTCTAATCCGTTGGCGAATGTGCCTGTCTCCCAGATTTTGAAGAACAAGAGCCTGTTTGAAGATGAACCTAAAAAGAAAAGCAGAGAAGATTGGAGAAAGGCGAAGGAGTTGGAGGAAGCCAGAAAAGCTGGAACTGCTCCAGCTGCCGTCGACGAAGAAGGAAAGGACATAAACCCTCACATTCCACAGTACATCAGTACAACTCCATGGTATTTTGGGGCATCGGTAAGAAAAATACGATGTTCAGGGGGATCAGGGTGGTCAGAGAAATCAGGGAAAGTCAGGGATTTCGAAGAAAAAAAAATTGCAAAATAAGGGAATTTCTATAAGAGGCACTTTAAATAAACCTAGAATAATAAATTAAAATTTTTATTTCGTTTATAGAAGATTCTATGTTAAAAATGTATTTCTATTTCTTTTTTTCGGGTTCTTCCCCCTGACGATTATATTTTTAGTTATCAATTTTATTATTTGGTTGAAAATTCGACATCTTCGATGAAAATTCATCTTTTTGTGATGAAAATCTAACTATTATGGTAGACAATTCAACTATTTGTTTAAGACTCTTATTTTGGTGTAGAAAATGCAACGGAAATCCTTCTTGGCTCAAAATTCAACTTTTTTTTTTAATTTGTCGTTTTCGTTTAAAATTTCATCTATTTTAGTAGAGATAAACTCCTTTTTGGATGAAAATACAACCGTTTGGTTGAATTGAAATGTGTTTGATTAAAAATTGAAATCTTTTTTGTTTGGAATATCCAATATTACATCATTCGTTGAAAAATCATATTTTTTGGTTGAAAATTGAACTACTTGGTCGAAGCTGGAACCACTTTGTTAAAAAATCATTTTTTTATTGAAAATTCATCTCCTTGGTTGAAAATTTATGTTTTTTTTTTATTGAAAATTAATTTTTTTTGTCTGGAAATTTAATTTTTCTTTTTCTAGTTGAAGATTAATCTTTTTAGTCGAAAATGCACATCTTCGATTAAATGTTCAATTATTTTGTAGCAAATTGATCTTCTTTAGTTGGCAATTAAACTACTTGGGTAAAGGTTCAAATATCTCTTTGGTTCTAAATTTAACAATTTTGTTGAAAATTTGTCGTTTTTGTTTAGAAATTCATCCGTTTTGGTAAAAAATTAATCTCTTTTTGATAAAAATCCAACTATTTGGTTGAATTAACTATTTTTATTTAAAATTAATATATTTTTCTTTTAAAATATATACTGTTACATTATTCGTTGAAAATTCATCTTTTTTGTTTGAAAATTGAACTACTTGGTTGAAGGTTGAACCACTTTGTTAAAAAATCATTTTCTGTAACATTCATCATTTTAGTTAAAAATTCATATTATTGGTTGAAAATTCTTTTTTTTTGTTTGAAAATTAATTTTTTTATCTAAAAATTTAACTATTCTAGTTGGAGATTCATCTTTTTAGTTGAAAATTGATCTCTTTAGTTGAAAGTGTAACTATTTTGTTGGAAATTGTTTTTTTTTTGTTGCAAATTCGTCTTTTTTTGTTGAAAATTTGCTTGTTTGGGTTAAAACCCAACTGCTATGGTAGAAAAATCAAATGAAATCCTTTTTGGTTGAATTCAACGTTTTGTTTTAAAAATTCATCCGTTTTAGTAGAAATGTAATCTTTCTTGGATAAAAATGCAGTTGTTTGGTTGAATTCAACTATTTTTTATTTAAAATTCAAATCTTTTTCGTTTAAAATATATACTGTTACATTATTCGTTGAAAATTCATCTTTTTTGGTTGAAAATTGAACTACTTGGTTGAAGGTTGAACTACTTTGTTACAAAATAATTTTTTTGTTGAACATTCATCATTTAAGTTAAAAATTCATGAATTTGGTTTAAAATTCGTGTTTTGTTATTGTTGGAAATTAATTTTTTTATCTGAAAATTTAACTATTCTAGTTTTGTTTTGAAAATTCATATTTTTGGCTTGAAAATTCAACTGTTTTACAGAAAATTCGTCTTTTGTCTTGAAACCTAAACCATTTGCATGATTTTTTTTCTTTCTTGGCTGAAAAATCTTTATTTGTTTTAAATTCGTCTTTTTGGTTGGAAAATTCATTATTTTAGTTGAAATTCATCTCTTTGGTTGAAAATTAATCTTCTTGATCAAAAATTCGTATTTTTGGTTTTACATTTCATCATTTTTGGTAGAAACTTGTGAAAATTCAACTGTTTTATTTGAAATTCTACTATTATGTTGAAAATATAATTATTTTTGTAAAACTTCAAACCTTTTGTTAGAAATTTAACTATTTTGTTGACATTTTTTTTTAAATATCAACTTTACATTTTTTGCTGTGAATTAATCTTTTTTGATACAAAATTCAACAATGTGATTGAAAATTTAACAATTTGGTTAAAAGTTCAACTATTTTGTGGAAATTTCATCTTTTCTGCTTCAGAGTTCAAATATTTGATTGTAAATGTAACTATTTGATTAAAAATTAATTTTGTTGCTGTTGAAAATTGAACTATATTTGATTGAAAATGCAACTGTTATTGGTTAAACTTTTATCTTTTCTGTTTGAAAATTCTATTATTTGGTTGAAAATTCATTTTTGTAGGCAGAAAGTTCAGGTATTTTATTAAAAATTTAACTATTTTGCTGAAAATTCAAGTATTTTGTTAGAGATTCATCGCTTTTGGTCGAAAACTCAACTGTTTAGGTGAATATTCGTCTATTTGGACAGAAAAATCATCTTTTTTGTTGGAAATTCAACCATCATCTAAAAAAGTCAATTATTTAGTAAAAAATTCAAATGTGTTTGGTTATGTTTAATTTTTTTAATTTGATTATTTGGTTGAAATTTTATTTGCAAGTTGGAAATTCAACAATTTTGTGAAAATTCTACTATTTTGTTGAAAATTCGTCTTCTTGGATTGAAAATTAATTTTTCATGGTAGAAAAGTCATCTTTTTTTTTGTTGGGAATAAGTAAATAAATTAAAAATTTTAATCTGAAATTGTTTTATTACGTTTATGAAAGATTGTATGCTAAAAATGTCGCAAGATTGAAATGCTGGTCTTTGAATATTAAATTTGAGGAAAATGAAAAACTGGTCATGGAAAAGTCAGGGAGCTTTTAAAATGTATTTTTTCGGCCACCCTGGAATTTGACGAACAAATTTTTATTTCTACAACTTTCAAAGAACTAATTTTCGTTTATATAATTATTTAATTAATTTATTCAAAAAAAAATTATTAAATATTAATTGAAACCAAATCAGAGGTAAATTATTGTTAATAATTTAATTGAATTTAAAAAATTACAATTAAATTTTTATAAAAGATATAATTTAATTATAATAAGCTTCTAACTTAATTATTAAATGATTAAAATCATTTTTATTTCTATAATTTAAATAGTTTTATCTACTGAAGTTTGATTTCCGATACAAAACCATGACCTAAATCCGAATTATTTTGCACAACAGGGCCCGACATTGAAGCATCAGAGACCCCAGCCAGAAAAGCAGAAAGAATTTAGTCGCATCGACGAGTGGTACATCCGAGGAACCCAGTCAACTCGAGCAACCAGATTTCGCAAAGGTGCTTGTGAAAATTGTGGTGCGATGGGTCACAAACGCAAGGATTGTTTTGAGAAACAGAGGAAGGTTCTCGCGAAATACTCGCAGACTAATATTGCCCCTGATGATGTAAAACAACCTAATCTTGACCTGGATTATGACGCGAAACGAGACAGATGGGCTGGATATGATCCGGCAGAACATCGAGAGATCGTCGAGGAGTATCATAAAGTCGAGGAAGCGAAAAAGGAAATGAGAGCGAAGAAGTTAAACGAGGGAGAAGTCAGTGATCAGGATTCGGACAAAGATGAGGACAAATACGTCGATGAAGTCGACATGCCTGGTACCAAAGTCGACTCCAAACAAAGAATTACGGTGAGGAACTTGAGGATACGAGAAGATACAGCCAAATACCTCCGTAATCTGGACCCCAATTCGGCTTACTATGATCCCAAAACCAGATCTATGAGAGATAATCCCTACGCTGGAACCGACAGAGAGTAAGCTTATAAATCTTTTTTTTTTAAGTTTGAGAAAAAATTCTCAAATTTAATCTCTCTTCGAACGATTTAATTGATTTTGAAAAGATGTCTCCGGTAGAGAACAGAAATTTATTCGACCATGCGTTCTAAATTATTTTATTATCACACTATTTCGAGAAAAAATCACACTTAAGGCTATCACACTACAATGTATCAATTTATCGTTTAAAATGAGATGAAATGAGATTATGGGCTCAAAAAATCAAAAAAATTTTAATACACATCCTGACGAAACGATTTTTTTATAATCTCACTTTTTCCAAATTGAAAATTCGATTTTTTATCACCGTCCAAAGTTTTTTTTTATCACTTCCAAACGTGCACCTTCAGCGATAAAAAATCCCCTTCATTTTCTCGAAATCTAGTAATATTTTTTTATCAAGCTATTTTTTGCATCGATTCAGCAACTCGATAGCTAAAAATCAAATTCCCCTTTTTTTAATTAACAATTGGATTTTTTCATCACCTTCAAAATTTGAGAAAACGTGCCCCTCGAACGAAAAAAACCCTCCATTTTCTCAAAACTCAATACTGTTTTTTAATCAAACCTTTTTTTGTGTCGATTCAGCAACTCAATAGCTAAAAAGTAAATTCTTACTTTTTTTACATTGAAAATTAGATTTTTTATTAGTGTCCAAAGTTGAAAAATCGTGTTCATCGAGTAAAAAAAAAATCTTTCTGTCTAAATTTTTTCGAAACCTAATAACATTTTCTAAACAAACTTGTTATGGTATTCAATTCAGCACTGATTTATCTCAAAAGTACTTTCTGATTTTATTTAAATCATAAATTATATTTTTGAGGACGTTTTTTGTCTCCTGTAAAATTGTGAACATGTGGTTTAGGTTTCTTCTAACTTTTCTTTTATTAAACATAAAAGTCGACTTTTTTAAAAAAGGGACTGATGTATTTTTTTTGTTTTTAGTCTTGAAATTTCCTTGAAAGATTTACGTTTTAAAATAAAAATGTTAAAACCATAATTATGTTTTGAAACAGGGGATTTTAGAAGATATATCTGTAATTCTGAATTTGAAAAGGGAATTTGCGAAAAGTTCAAGGAATCTTTAAAGAGAATGATAATTCAGAATTTTATGTGAGAATTTTCGAAAAATAAATTATAATTCAGATCTAAACAAGGAATTTTACAAAAGAATTATAATTGTGACTTGAAACAGGGAATTTTCCAAAAAATTCAAATTCTGAGTTAGGACATGGAAATTTCAAGAAGGTATAATTATTTTCCAGGCCCGGGGAAATAGAAAATTGACCGGAAGAAACCCGGGAATTTAAAATCATCCATCTGAGTTTTTTATTTATTTTTCGTAAACGATGGAAGCTGGCACAACAAAAGTACGAGATGTTTTTTGTAGAATTTTTCTGGATGTTTCAATTTTTATCTGAACATTTTTCTGTGTCTTTCGTTGTTTCCGAGAAAAATGCAAAAATTCGATTTTTCCAACATATTTTTTTTCAATGTGAAGTAGTGGTTTACCAAAAATAAACCTCACTACTTATTTAAAAAAAATTAAAAAGTGGAGTTTTTGACATAATCCACGTTCAAGAATTTTAGAAAAACGGGCGTCATTTTGTTATTTTTCAAGGTTTTGGAATCAATTGAAAGAGCGAGAATTCCCACATCGAATAAAAAAAAAAGAAAATTTCGAATACCAATTTTTTGAGAATGAATTAGTATTTGAGTCAATTTTTGAGAATTCGCAGGTAATCTTCGAATGATTGTAACAAATTTAAAAAAAAAATATTTTCATTGAACTATGAAATCCGGATTTCTTTATTCTGACACTTTTCTTAAAATTTTGCCTTATTTGAAATGGAATTTGTCACTTTTCTTTCAATAATTTAATTAACCCATGGGTTGACCATTATTCACTTCAGATCTATACGTATTTATGAATTTTCTTGAATTCTTTTGTAATATTTATGGTTGTCTTAAAATATTCAAAGAAAATTTGAATATATTTCAATAATTTCAAGGAATTTAAAAGATTTTAGAGTATTTTTAAAACTTTCAAGGAATTTCCAAGACCTTTAAAAAGTTTGAAAAGATTTCAAATGATTTGAAATATTTTAGGGTATTTTGAAATATTCTACGAAATTTTTAATAGATATTAATAATTTTAAGTGATTTGAAAAATTTTAGAGTATTTAAAAAAATTCCAAAGAATTTTCGAAAGTTTTAAAAAGTTTCAAAAGATTTCAAAGGATTTGAATAATTTTAGGACATTTTAAAATATTCCAAGGAATTTTAATGATTTTAATAATGTGAAGAGATTCCAAAGGATTTTAAACATTTAGGGCATTTATAAACATTCGAAGTAATTTTCAAGAGCTATAAAAAGTTTCAAGGGGAAAAATGGTTAAATCCCTTAAAAACATTCACATAATTTCCTTTAAAATTCTTCGGAATCTTTTAAAATACACTAAAATCCTCTGAAATCCCTTCAAATTATTGAACTCTATTTAAAATTTCTCCGAATCTTTTAAAATACCCTAAAATAATTCAGATCTTTTGAAACTTTTTAAAGCTCTCGAAAATTCTTTGGAATTTTTAAAAACACCCTAAAATCTTTCAAGTCCCTTCAAATTATTAAAATCTATTCAAAATTCCTTTGAATCTTTTAAAATACTCTAAAATAATTCATATCAATTGAAATTTTTTGAAACTTTTTAAAGCTCTTGAAAATTACTTAGAATTTTTATAAATACTTTAAATGTTTAAAATCCTTTGGAATCCCTTCACATTATTAAAATCTTTTAAAAATTCCGTGGAATCTTTCAAATTACCCTAAAATAATTCAAATAATTTGAAACTTTTTAAATCTCTCGAAAATTCCTTGACATTTTTTGAATCCTCTAAAATCTTTAAAATCCCTTCAAATTATTAAAATCTATTCAAAATTCCTTGGAATCTTTTAAAATACACGAAAATAATTCAAATCATTTGAAATCTTTTGAAACTTTTTAAAGCTCTCGAAAATTCCTTGACATTTTTTAAAATAGTTTATTAATCTTTAAAATCCCTTCAGATTATTAAAATCTATTCAAAATTCGTTGGAATCTTTTAAAATGCCCGAAAATAATTCAAATCATTTGAAATCTTTTGAATCTTTTTAAAGCTCTCGAAAATTCCTTGAAATTTTTTGTAATAGTCTATTAATCTTTAAAATCCCTTCAGATGATTATAATCAATTTAAAATTCTTTGGAATCTTTTAAAATACCCTAAAATAATTCAAATCAATTGAAATTTTTTGAAACTTTTTAAAGCTCTTGAAAAGTACTTGGAATTTTTATAAATACCTTAAATGTTTAAAATCCTTTGGAATCTCTTCAAATTAGTGAAATCTATTGAAAATTCTACGGAATCTTTTAAAATACCTGAAAACATTTCAAATCCTTTTAAATCTTTTGAAATCCCTCGAAACTTTTTAAAGCTTTCGAAAATTCCTTGAATTTTTT
>CAKNYM010047076.1:43417-72173 GCA_932195095.1 Andricus curvator | reverse complement strand
AATCCCTCGAAACTTTTTAAAGCTTTCGAAAATTCCTTGAATTTTTTTTAATACTTTAAAATCTTTAAAATCCTTTCAAATTATTAAAATCTGTTCAAAATTCCGTGGAATATTTTAAAATACACGAAAATAATTCCAATCAATTGACCTTTTTTTGAAACTTTTTAAAGTTCGCGAAAATTCCTTGAAATTTTTAAAAATAGTCTATTAATCTTTAAATTCCCTTCAGATTATTAAAATCAATTTAAAATTTCTTGGAATCTTTTAAAATACCTTAAAATAATTCAAATCCTTTGAAATCTTTTGAGGCTTTTTAAAGCTCTTGAAAATTCTTTGGAATTTAAATGTTTAAAATCCTATGGAATTCCTTCAAATTATTAAAATCTTTTTAAAATTCTTTGGATTCTTTTAAAATACCCTAAAATAATTCAAATCCTTTGAAATCTTTTGAAACTTTTTAAAGCTGTTGAAAATTTTTTGGAATTTTTAAAATACTCTAAAATGCTTAAAATCCCTTCAAATTATTCAAATCTGTTCAAAATTCCTTGAAATTAAAAGATTTCAAGGAATTTTGATGCTCTCGAAAGTTCCTTGAAATTTTTTAAAATAGTCTATTAATCTTTAAAATCCCTACAGATTATTAAAATCAATTTAAAATTCCTTGAAATCTTTTAAAATACCCTAAAATAATTCAAATCATTTGAAACCTTTTGAAACTTTTTAAAGCTCTTGAAAATTACTTGGAATTTTTATAAATACCTTAAATGTTTAAAATCCTCTGGAACCCCTTCAAATTATTAAAATCTGTTCACAATTGCTTGGAATCTTTTAAAATACACTAAAATAATTCAAATTTTTTGAGAATTTTTAAAGCTCTCGAAAATTCCTTGAAATTTTTTAAAATAGTTTATTAATCTTTAAAATCCCTTCAGATTATTAAAATCAATTTAAAATTTTTTGGAATCTTTTAAAATACCTTAAAATAACTCAAATCCTTCGAAATATTTTGTGGCTTTTTAAAGCTCTTGAAAATTCTTTGGAATTTTAAAAAATACTCTAAAATCTTTAAAATCCCTTTAAATTATTAAAATCTATTCAAAATTCCTTGGAAAATTTTAAAATACCCTCAAATAATGCAAATCAATTGCAATTTTTTGAAACTTTTTGAATCTCTTGAAAATTACTTTGAATTTCTATAAATACCTTAAATGTTTAAAATCCTTTGGAATCTCTTCAAATCATTGAAATCTATTCAAAATTCCTCGGAATCTTTTAAAATACTCTAAAATAATTCAAATCAATTGAATTTTTTTGAAACTTTTTAAAGCTCTTGTAAAAATTCCTTGGAATTTTTATAAATACCTTAAATGTTTAAAATCCCTTCAAATTATTCAAATCTACTCAAAATTCTTCGGAATCTTTTAAAATATCCTAAAATAATTCAAATCAAATGAAATTTTTTAAAGCTCTCGAAAATTCCCTGGAATTTTTAAAAATTTCGTTGAATATTTTAAATCTAGTAAATGTAACTAGTTACAGTTACAAGTAATGTAACTGTAACTAGTTACCTTTTTTCGCTACGTAATGTAACTGTAACTAGTTACTCAAAAAGAAATAACTTACCCAACACTGAACAGCAAACTGATTCAAAATTTTTCTTGTTTTCAGGGTGGATTACCAAGGTGAAAACTTCGCTCGTTTTTCCGGAGACACTCAAGAACACGCAACTGCCCAGATATTTGCATGGGACGCTTCACATCGTGGTTTGGACGTCCACCTATTAGCAGAGCCCACGAAACTCGAACTTTTGAAAAAGGAGTACGACAAAAATAAAGTTGCACTCAAAAATAACGCTAGGGATAGTATCATAAAAACCTACGGAGGCGAGGAACACCTCAACGTTCCACCTGCTCCTCTCCTATTGGCCCAGACGGAAGAATACGTCGTTTATTCGCGAGACGGAAAAATTCTCAGAGGTCAGGAACGTCCAGTAATTCGTTCAAAATACGAAGAGGACGTTTTCCCAAATAATCACAGATCCGTTTGGGGATCTTATTGGCAAGCGGGACAGTGGGGTTACAAATGTTGTCACGCCTTCATTAAGAATTCTTACTGCACCGGAGAATCTGGGAAACAAGCGGCTGAGATGGCGAGTGCTGTTGAAGACAAAGAAGTTTCCCAAGTGTCTATCAGAGAAGAAGAAAAGGAAGAGAGCGATGCTGAAAAATCCAGTGACAATAAAAGTAGTGAAAAGGATTCCTCATCAAGCAGCAGTGATGATTCTTCGGATGAGGATAAGAGGACCAAAACTGAGAGGAAGATTAACAAGGAGAAGAAGAAGAACAAAAAGAAGAGGCGTAAGGAAAAGTTGAGGAACAAAAAGAAAGGCAAAGAGACTGATAAATTGCAAGAGGCTCTGAAGAAGGAGGAACAGAGGTTGAAGGAAGCTGAATTGTTGTTGAAGTTGGGAGACAGGAAGAGAGCTTATCACAGCATGTATGAAGTTAAAGAACCCACAGCTGAAGAGACCGAAGCCTATAAAATTAAAAGAGCCCGTGAAGAGGATCCGATGGCACATTTCGCAGATTGAGAATTGTTTATTCTTCAATAATATTTTTATTATGTTATCTTACCTGCATATGATGCTATTTCTAAAGGCAATAGAAATATTAGTATTGTGTTACTAATTAATTAGTTCTTAATTAAATCTAATAAATGAATCACGATCTAAACATAATATTCTTTTATTTAAAAAGCTTCGAACATAAATGTTAATTCACTTTTTCGTTCGACTAAATTATCAATCACTTAAACATAAATTTAACTACTATCTCAAAGACTTCAAATTATTTTCAAAGAAAAGTTTTCATATAAAATATATCAAACTTGGGCAGTTTTGTACAATATCTCAGCTGGATTGTGAATAAAACTCAGAATTAGCTTTAATCATCTTTCTGTTCTTGATTCGTTTTCTATCTTAATATTCGTGCCATCAATGTAATCATTTTCTTTTTTGACTACTCCGTGAAATGGATCTCTGTGTCTGATATTTTGTGGCAAGGGTATTTTTGTCTTTTTTGTGCATTCTGGTTTCGTTTTAGGAATCGTGGTGAGTTTCTGCCTCAACTGAATCATCCCTGTGGGTTTAATATTTACTGAAACAGTAAAGATCATTTTTTAATTGGTTATAGAAGATCTCGTGAAATTTAAAGATGAATTTCAAATAAAAATCATTACAACTTGAAGGATTTTTAATGTTAATTTAATGTTTCTAATTGAAAATTATGTAATGTGATGTAATTTCTTTTTAATTACCAATTTTGTGGGATGCTGAACCTTTTTCGGTGCTAAATACACAAGTGAGAACACCTTTAACCTCACGATGAATTGCTGTGTAACGCTCTTTACCAATTTTTAACTTAGTTTTGTCGGTCAACGATAAAACCTGCCCACTGAGAAGTTCTGGATTGATCTGCAAAAATGAAATATATTTCACAACCGAACATTTTCTCAAAACAGGAGAAATAGGGTGATTTTTCACGAAAATAGGGAAATAAATTCTTTTTAATAATATTAGTGTAGGTGCCATCTTCCTAAGAGTGCAAGTAGAAATATACTGTATTTCCAATCAAATATAGTTGAATTTTCAAACCAAAAATTCAATCTAAGAAGTCAAATTTTTAATAAACAACAAAAAACAGTTGAGCTTTCAAGCAAAAGAGACGAATTTTTCACAAAAAGGTGAATTTTTAACCTCATAGTCGAATTTTCAACTTACAAAGATGAATGTTGAAGCCAAAAAGACGAATTTTCTACAATACAGTTGAATTTTGAACCCCAAAATGTGAAATTCCAATAAAACAGTTAATTTTTTTACCAAAAAGTTCAATTTTTAACTAAATAGTTGAAATTTTTACCAAATTTTGGAATTTTCAAGTCAAAAAGACGATTTTTTTAAAGAGTTGAATTTTTAACCCCAAAGTATGAATTTTCAACCAAAAAGTTCAGTTTTTACCAAACAATTGAATTTTTAAGCGAAGAACAATTTTTTACAAAACACTTGAATTTTATATAAAGCACTTGAATTTTCAACCCGATAATATGAATTTTCAACAAAAAACTTAATTTTTAACCAAACAGTTGAATTTTATACGAAAATAGTTGAATTTCTAAATCAAAAAGACGAATTTTTAATACAGCAGTTAAATTTTCAACCAAAAAGTATGGTTTTTTAACAAAATATTTGAATTTTCAACAAAACAATTAAATTTTCAACCAAAAGGTATAAATTCTGAACCATAAGTATACTAGTAGACATTTATATTAAAAAAAAAATAACTTCCAACCAAAAAAGATTACTTTTCTATCCAAAAATACGAATGTTAAATAAAACAGTTGAATTTTTCGAAAAAAAAAATAATTCTCAACGAAGAATGTAACAGTTAATATTTCAAAACAACAAAATACGAATTTTTAACAAAATAGCTGAATGCTCAATCAAAACAGAATTATTTAAGACCAAACACTTTGAACAGCATTTTGAAAAAACAAAAAGGATGAAATTTCTACCAAAAAAAAATGAATTTAAAAAAATAAAAAAAAAAAAAAAGAATTTTCAACAAAAGAGTTGAATTTTCAACCAAGAAAAATTTGTCAGTTCTGAAAGAAACCAATTTCAACCATGTTTTTGAATTTTTAAGCAAAAAAGACAATTTTTTACAAAACATTTGAATTTTCAATAAAAAAGTTAATTTTCAACCAAATAGTTGAACTTTCTACCAAATTAGTTGAATTTTCAACCCAAAAAGACGAATTGTAAACAAAACAGTTCAATTTCGCACCAAACAGGATGACTTTTTAACAAAATTGTTGAATTTACCGCAAAATAATAAAATGTCCAACCAAAAAATATAATTTTTAATGAAACAGATGAACTCTAACCATAATTAAATTAAGAGACTTAAATTAAAAAGTTCGTATTTAAACGAAAAAAAAGGGAAGTTTTTTGAAAATAGGGGGAAAAAGAGGAATTCTCAACAAAAATATGTAATATTTGACATTTAAAAAAAAACGAATTTTTAACAAAATAGTTAAATGCTCAACCAAAACCAACATGATTTTTCAACCAGAAAAGATCAATAACAACAACAAAATTTAAACAAATAGTTCCACTTTTAACCAAAAAAATTGAATTCCGAAGGAAAAATGTAATAGTTTATATTTCAACCAAGAAATATTTTTATTTAAATGAAAAAAGATAAATGCAACCAAAAAAGACGACTTTTCCAACCATATAGTTAAATCTTCAACTAAAACAGATTAATTTTCAACCAAACGCTTTCGTTTTTAAACAAAAAGGATGAATTTTAAATCAAGAAGAGTAATTTTCTACAAAAAAATACGAATTCTCAACAAAGTACATGAATTATATATATATATAAATCATTTGAAGGGTGGAAATGCATAAGGAGGTAAAGTTTTGGGTCCGTATCTACTATCAACATTAATTGTTTGCTTTAAAAAAGTCATCCAGTTTCGAGAAAATTGGAAATCTTCTTAATATTTCAAGTCGAAATATATTGCATTTTCAACAAAATAGTTTAATTTCCAACTAAAAAAGATTTTCTACTAAAAGAGATGAATTTTCACCAAAAGAGTTGAATTTTTGAAGCTAAAAACTCAACTTTTTAAAAAAAAACCATTGACTTTGAAAACCAAAAAGATGAATTTTCAACGAAAAATTGAAATTTCAACGAAGATCAGTTTCTAACTAAGTGGTTGAATTAAAAAACAAGAAGTTTTCAACCAAATAATTGCATTTTTAACCCAACAGTTGTATTTTCAAGCAAATAGTGGAATTTTTAGCCCAAAAAGTTCACTTTCAAGCAAGAAAGATGACTTTTCTACAAAAAAAAGATGAATTTTTAATCCAAAAAGGATGAGTTCTCAACAAAAAATATAATAGTTGATATATCAACCAAAAAATATTTGTATTTTAAATAAAAAAACAATCGAATTCAACCAAAAGCGACGAATTTTCAATAAAATAGTTAAATTTTCAGTTTAAATCAAGAGAAAGTACGAATTTTCTACCAGAAAAAATTGATAAAAAAAAATTTTTTTTAACAAAATAGTTCAAATTTTAACCAAGTAGTTGAATTTTCAACCAAGAAAGATTTTAATTTCAAAAAAAAGGTGAATTCAACCAAAAAAGATTAATTTTCAACCAAACACTTTCATTTTTAAACAAAAAGGATGAATTTTAAATCAAGAAGAGTAATTTTCTAGCAAAAAGACGAACTTTCAACAAGGAAAGATCAAGAACAAGGGGAAAAATTTTTGTTTACAAAATAGTTCTACTTTTAACCAAGTAGTTGTATTTTCAACCAAAAAAGTTGAATTCTCAACGTAAAATGTAATAGTTTATATAAAGATTTTAATTTAAATTAAAAAGAATGAATTTTAAATCAAGAAGAGTAGTTTTCTACCAAAAGTACAAATTTTCAACCAGAAAAGATAAATAACAAACTAACACAAATTTGAACAAAATAGTTCCACTTTTACAAAAAATGTAATAGTTGATATTTCAACCAAGAAAGATTTTAATTTAAATAAAAAAAAAGATGAATTCAACCAAAAAAGACGAATTTTCAACCAAATAGTTAAATCCTCAATCAAAACGGATTAATTATCAACCAAATAGTTTCATTCTTAACCAAAAAGGATGAATTTTAAATCAAGAAGTGTAGTTTTCTGCCAAAAGTACAAATTTTCAACCAGAAAAGATAAATAACAAAAAAAAATTTGAACAAAATAGTTCCACTTTTAACCAAGTAGTTGAATTTTCAACAAAAAAAGAATAATTTTCTACCAAACACTTTCATTTTTAAACAAAAAGGATGAATTTTAAATCAAGGAGAGTAATTTTCTAGAAAAAGTACAAATTTTCAACCAGAAAAGATCAATATTAATTTTTTTTTTTTAATTAACAAAATAGTTCCATTTTTAACCAAGTAGTTGAATTTTCAACCGAAAACGTTGAATTCAGAACAAAAAATGTAATAGTTGATATTTTAACCAAGAAAGATTATAATTAAGATAAAAAACAGTTGAACTCAACCAAAAACGATGACATTTTTAAACAAAATTGTTGAGATTTCTATCCAAAAAGACAAATTGTCATCAAAACAGTCAGTCGATTTTTCGAACAAAAAAGATTAATTTTAAATCAAGAAGAGTAATTTTCTACCACAAATACGAATTTACAACAAAATACATGAATTTAAAACCAGATATGATCAATAGCAAAAAAAAAATTTAATAAAATAGTTCCACCATTATCCAAGTAGTTGAATTTTCAACCAAAAAAGTTGAATTCTTAACGTGAAATGTAACAGTGGATATATCAACCAAGAAAGATTTTAATTTAAATAAAAAACAGTCGAATTCAACCGAAGCAGATCAAATTTTTACCAAAATAGTTGAAATTTTTATCCAAAAAGACAAATTTTCATCAAAACAGTTGATTTTTCGACCAGAAAAGATGACTGTAACCAAATAGTTGAATTTTTAACAAAAGAATTAAATTTTCAACGAAATAGTAGCATTTTCAACTGCAGAACATGAATTATGAAACAAAAATATAATACTGATAATAGTAGACATTTCAACCAAAATGAATTAACTTGTAACCAAAAAAAGTTGGATTTTCTTATTGGTTTCTATTAATTCAGTTCGAATTTAAGCGAAAAACTAGAAAAAAATAAGAAAAAGGGACAGTTTCTTGAAAATATCACAACAACGTTGAATTCAGAACGAAAAATGTAATAGTTGATATTTTAACCAAGAAAGATTTTAATTAAGATAAAACAGTTGAACTCAGTCAAAAACGATAATATTTTTTATCAAAATTGTTAAAATTTATATCCAAAAAGATAAATTGTCATCAAAACAGTTGATTTTTCAACCAAAAAAAATTAATTTTAAATCAAGAAGAGTAATTTTCTACCAAAAATACGAATTTGCAACAAAATACATGAATTTTCAACCAGAAATGATCAATAACAAAAAATTTTTTTAAATAAAATAGATCCACTTTTAACAAAGTAGTTGAATTTTCAACCAAAAAAGTTTAATTCTCAACGTAAAAGGTAATAGTTGATATATCAACCAAGATTTTAATTCAAATAAAAAACAGTCGAATTCAACCAAAACAGATCAAATTTTTACCAAAATAGTTGAAATTTCTATCCAAAAGGACAAATTTTCATCAAAACAGTTGATTTTTCGACCAAAAAAGATGACTGTAACCAAACAGTTGAATTTTTAACAGAAGAATTAAATTTTCAACGAAATAGTAGAATTTTTAATTGAAGGACATGAATTATGAACCAAAAATAAAATACTGATAATAGTAGACATTTAAACCAAAATGAATTAACTTGTAACCAAAAAAAAGTTGGAGTTTCTTATTGGTTTCTATCAATTCAGTTCGAATTTAGGCGAAAAACTAGAAAAAAAGGGGAAGTTTCTTGAAAATATCACTTTTAACCAAGTAGTTGAATTTTCAACCAAAATCGTTGAATTCAGAACGAAAAATGTAATAGTTGATATTTTAACCAAGAAAGATTTCAATTAAGATAAAAAAACAGTTGAACTCAACCAAAAATGATGAAATTTTTTAACAAAATTGTGGAAATTTCTATCCAAAAAGACAAATTGTCATCAAAACAGTTGATTTTTCGACCAAAAAAGATTCATTTTAAATCAAGAAGAGTAATTTTCTACCAAAAATACGAATTTACAAAAAAATACATGAATTAGCAACCAGAAATGATCAATAAGAAAAAAAAACAATTTTTAATGAAATAGTTCCACTTTTAACCAAGTAGTTGAATTTTCAACCAAAAAAGTTGAATTCTCAACGTAAAATGTAATAGTTGATATAAAGATTTTAATTTTAATTAAACAGGATGAATTTTAAATCAGGAAGAGTAGTTTTCTACCAAAAGTACAAATTTTCAACCAGAAAAGATAAATAACAAACTAAAAAAAATTTGAACAAAATAGTTCCACTTTTACGAAAAATGTAACAGTTGATATATCAACCAAGAAATATTTTAATTTAAATAAAAAAAAAGATGAATTCAACCAAAAAAGACGAATTTTCAACCAAGTAGTTAAATCCTCAATCAAAACGGATTAATTATCAACCAAATAGTTTCATTCTTAACCAAAAAGGATGAATTTTAAATCAAGAAGAGTAGTTTTCTACCAAAAGTACAAATTTTCAACCAGAAAAGATAAATAACAAAAAAAAATTTTTAACAAAATAGTACCACTTTTAACCAAGTAGTTGAATTTTCAACCAAAAAAGTTGAATTCTCAACGAAAAATGTAATAGTTGATACTTCAACGAAGAAAGATTTTAATTTCAATAAAAAAAAGATGAATTCAACAAAAAAAGACGAATTTTCAAACAAATAGTTGAATTTTCAACCAAACACTTTCATTTTTAAACAAAACGGATGAATTTTAAATCAAAACGACGAATTTTCAACCAAATAGTTGAATCTTCAACCAAAAAAGATTAATTTTCAACCAAACACTTTCATTTTAAATCAAAAAGACGACTTTTCAACCAAATAGTTGAATTCTCAACGAAAAATGTAACAGTTGATTTATCAACCAAGATTTTAATTTAAATAAAAAACAGTCGAATTCAACCAAAGCCGATGAAATTTTTACCAAAATAGTTGAAATTTCTATCCAAAAAGACCAATTTTCATCAAAACAGTTGATTTTTCGACCAGAAAAGATGACTGTAACCAAATAGTTGAATTTTTTAACAAAAGAATTAAATTTTCAACGAAATAGTAGAATTTTTAACTGAAGGACATGAATTATGAACCAAAAATATAATACTGATAATAGTAGACATTGTAACCAAAAAAAGTTGGATTTTCTTATTGTTTTCTATTAATTCAGTTCGAATTTAAGCGAAAACCCAGAAGAAAAAGGGGAAGTTTCTTGAAAATAGGGAAAAGAAAAATTCTTTTAAATAGGGGGAAATGGGGAAGAGTGTGAAGTCTGTGCACTCCAGCATGCTGTATTTTTCCCGAAAATAAATGTATGTTTTTCATTGTAAATTTTACAATGCGTAAAAGTAATTTATTGTTTTTCTCACATACCCTTTTTGGCATATCCATCAACCAGATTTCGTCGTCATCACTAAGTTCTTCTATACTAAAAGTATTCTTAATGGAACTAGGAACTAATCCTTCTATATTTACAAGTTCTTCCAGCTATAAAATATAAACAAAACAAAGTATAAAAAATATTCTCATAATACAGTATATGGAAACATAACCAAAAAAACTTACATTATGTGGTCTCGGCTTAGCCGCTGAACTTTTCTCCTGAACTTTTTGATAGTAATCTCTCCCAGTTTCATGTACAACATTGTTCTCGGTTTTTTTCAAAATTCCCTTAGGAGTTTGATTAGGATTTAAAGATTTCGAAGTCGGTGTAGGAGGCTGGGCTTCAAGATTCAAAGTAATGGATTTGCGAACCTTTTTCTCGCGCACAGAATCCGAGTTATCATTAGAATCCATGATTACCATAGAATCATTGATTTTTTTATTCAATTCCGAGGTCGAATCATCCAAACTCAAATGATTCATTTGATTCTGCACTGTTTCCGATTTCATTCGTACGAAATTGAATTCACTTCAAAGGCTTCAAACTTGACTTTATGAACACAATCGCTACGTGGATAACTAATCAGCAAGGATGAAAAACTTCGCACCGAATTAAGTAAATTTCGAGCATCAAAATCTGTTATCATTGCTTGTCAAAAGAGAGGAAATCATTATTTTGAGGTTAGAAATCCACGCGGACATATGGGATGAAAACAGATTACGCCATTTTCTATTTGTTGTGACGTATGAATCTGAATACGCCACCTATAATAAATATCCGGAACGTATATTAAAGCGCGCCTTTATTCAAATTTAAAATCAGACCAAAGTAAAGTAATATCAAAGTAAAAATTAATATGTGCAATGCTTCGTTAGATATAGAATAAATTTTAGTTATAAGTTAAATCCGTTTTTCTTTAATCATTTATTTTTCTTTTATGATGTATTTTATAAAAAATTAAGAAATGCTAGAAATATAATCCTTTTAAGAAAATCTCCGAACGACCATATTTTAGAGTAAAAAACAGATGTAAGATATTGTAAACGCTCTCTAGTTTTATTGCGTGTTTCCGGGGTTCTTTTGAAAATTCTTGAATCTCAAAATTCTCACGACTCAACTTCTAAATTTCCAATTCTCGGAAGAGCAATAAATCTTGAGTGCGTCCTTCATTCGTAATTTCCCAGGCTCCGTACAGGCGGTACTCAAAATTTCTGGTTTCGGGTTTCCAGACGCTCGTAAAACTGCACGTGTTTCGAAAGTGCTGGAGGCTCGAAAGCAGCAAATGGAAATCGTTGTGTGCGACAACTAACCCGCTAAATCTCCTCTGGTTATCGGGGTGGGGAGCGGGGGTGGTCTCTGGGCCTATGGTGGGGACCTACCACCATGGAACGGGGGTCGCTCTCCCTTCTGTGCCCGCTCACGAGGGCAGATTCAATCGAACTTTCGAACTCGTCGGACGAAATTCGCCTCTTGAACGTTTTCTCCATATTGTAACGAAGTGCGCTCTCTCTCTCGTCTATTTTATAATATTTGCATTCTACAAATTAAAGAATAATTCAGAGTATTAAAAATGCTATGTTTGAATTTCGAGCCTTTTCCCGCTTTCAGCTCTTCGGATAAGTGAATCCAGATCACAATTTCTATTGTGCAACGGCAGCAACAGTAACCCCATCTTTATAAAACTATTAACCTGGGCCGTAACATTGTCCAATATTTCCGATTTCACATATTTTAAACTAGAGGCGCTCTTCTATCAATAAATATACACGTAAACAAGAAGACTTTGTTCCTTTTCTTATTTTGTTTACAAAAAAAAGAGTTGTAGCGAGTGCATTTTCATATAAGGATTGATAAGGTTCAGTGAGATGACAATTTTTTCGGGATAAATTATTCAGTTGAGCGCAATTGATATTCGTCATTTTGACGTTTATTTTCAGTTTGCGTCAAATTTTAAAGATTGTTTAATGTTCTCTGACGTTTTTTACAACAAATTCGCAAATATACTGCTTTAAAATGGACACTTTTATTAAATTAAATAACCAAACGGCAGGAAGAGACAAGTTGATAAGGTTAGTTTTCAATTATTTTTAGCATTTTTGAACATTGCTGTATCACTTTTTTTACAATATTTAATTAATTTGGATCATATTTTCTTATTGCAGGGCCTTACAGTATGGCAGTCGAGCATATTGGTTTTATGCACAGAATAAAAACAGTTCCACTTATTCTGTAGATGTTTTGAAGAGCCTAGAGTACACATTCAGTTCATTCAGAAAACGTACTATATTTTTTCATCTTATTTTTATTAAAAGTAGAACATTGTGCGCGCTACGTGCGCACTAATTTACTAATTTATTAAAAAAACTCGGTTCATTTTCCAACATTTTTTTGGATTTTACAGAACAAATTTTTTTACAGAAAAAGATAGTCAAAACGGTATTGATCCTGTAATATGACAAATTTCACTTCAAAACTTTAAACTTCAGAGGTTTTTCCATATTTTTTCAAGATCAGTGGTTTATAGATAGTTTTCAAAAATATGAATTTTTAACCAAATAGTTAGTTGAATTTTCAACCCAAAAGATTAATTTTCTACCAAAAAAGACTAATTTTTAACAAAGTTTATGAATTTTTATCTAAAAAAATCAATTTTCAATGAAGATTAGAATAGATAAAATGTCAGAAAAATAAATGTTCAACCAAAAAAATCGAATTTCCCAAAAAAAATTATTTTTTAACAAAATAATTCTAATTTAAACCAAAAAAGCTAAATTTACAAAATCAAAAATATAATATTTCAATTTGCAATTAGAAAAGTAAATTTAAAAAAACGAGCTTTCAGCAAAATTAATTAATTTTCAACCAATAATATAAATTTTCAAGCGAAAATGGAATAGTTATATCTTCAGTTAAAAAAAAATAATTTTCAACTAAAAAGAAACGAATTTTCAACCAAAGAAATTATTTTTTAATCGCTGTGATGAATTTTCAACCAAAAATATGAAATTTTGATCAAATATTTGATTTTTCAATCCAAAAGATGAATTTTCTATCAACAAAAAAAACGAATCTTCAACTAAACAGTTTTTTTTCAATGAAAGAAATTAATTCTTAACAAAAAATAAAATAGTTAAATTTTCTACTAAACAGATAATTTGTTAACGAAGAAGATTACATTTCTATCCAAAAAAGTAAATTTTCGACAAAAAATGTAATAGTTAAAGCGAATTTTCAACTAAATGATGAATCTCCAACTAAAAAAATTTAATTTTCAACCAAATACATGCATTTCAAACTAAAAAGATAAATTTTCGACCAAAAATAAAGTAGGATAATTTTCAGTCAGTAAAGTAAATTTCAGACAAAAAAAAACGAATTTTCAACCAAAAAATCCATTTTTAACCAAAAATATTAAATTTAAACTAATGAGAGTACTCTTTTACCAAAAAAAAAGACGAATTTTCAACAAATAGTTAAATTTTCACCGAAAACAGATGAATTTTCAATCAAATTAAAGTAAATTTTCAACGAAATAGTATATGTTTCAACCAAGAAGATTAAATTTCTATCAGAAAAGATAAATTTTCGACAATTTAAAACACTTTTTAGTTGTGCTTTCACGTCAAAAAGATAAATTTTCAACCTAATAAATGAATTTTCAACTAAAATGATGAATTTTCAACCAAAAATATGAATTTCTAACCAAATAGTTAGTTGAATTTTCAACCCAAAAGATTAATTCTCTACCAAAAAAAAGTCACATTTTCAACAAAGTTTATGAATTTTCATCTAAAAAAAAAATAAATTTTCAACCAGATTAGAATACTTAAAATGTCAGAAAAATAAATGTTCAACCAAAAAAAAAACGAATTTTCCAAAAAAAGATATTTTCTTTCATAACAAAAAAATGATTTTTTAACAAAATAATTATATTTTAAACTAAAAAAGCTAAATTTACAAAAACAAAAATATGTTTCAATTTAAAAAAACGAGTTTTCAGCAAAATTAATTAATTTTCAACCAAAAATATAAATTTTCAAGCGAAAATGAATAGTTATATGTTCAGTTAAAAAAAAATCATTTTCAACTAAAAAGAAACGAATTTTCAACCCAAGAAATTATTTTTTAATCACAGTGATGAATTTTCAAACATAAATATGAAATTTAGACCAAATAGTAGATTTTTCAATCCAAAAGATGAATTTTCTATAAAAAAAAACGAATTTTCAACTAAATAGTTTTTTTTCCAATGAGAGAAATGAATTCTTTAAAAAAATAGAGTAGTTAAATTTTTTACTAAACAGATAATTTTTTAACGAAAAAGATTACATTTCTATAAAAAAAAATTAAATTTTCGACGAAAATGTAATAGTTAAAGCGAATTTTCAACTAAAATGATGAATCTCCAACTAAAAAAATTTAATTTTCAACCAAATACATGCATTTCAAACTAAAAAGATAAATTTTCGGCCAAAAATAAAGTAGGATAATTTTCAGTCAGTAAAATAAATTTCAAACAAAAAAAAACGAATTTTCAACCAAAAAATCATTTTTTAACCAAAAATATTAAATTTCAACTAATGAGAGTACTCTTTTACAAAAAAAAGACGGATTTTCAACAAATAGTTAAATTTTCACCGAAAACAGAAAAATTTTCCACTAAAAATAGAATAGTTAAATTTTCAGAAAAAAAAAATTAATTTTCAATCATATTAAAGTAAATTTTCAACGAAATAGTATAATTTTCAACCAAGAAGATTAAATTTCTATCAGAAAAGATAAATTTTCGACAATTTAAAACACTTTTTAGTTGTGTTTTCACATCAAAAAGAAAACTTTTCAACCAAAGAAATGAATTTTCAACTAAAATGATGAATTTTCAACCAAAAATATGAATTTCTAATCAAATAGTTAGTTGAATTTTCAACCCAAAAGATTAATTCTCTACCAAAAAAAAATACACATTTTAAACAAAGTACATGAATTTTCAACTAAAAAAAAAAATGAATTTTCAACCAAAATTAGAATAGTTAAAATGTCAGAAAAATAAATGTTCAACCAAAAAAAAACGAATTTTCCAAAAAAAGATTTATTTATTCATAACAAAAAAATAAATTTTTAACAAAATAATTATATTTTGAACTAAAAAAGCTAAATTTACAAAACCAAAAATATAATATTTCAATTTGCAATTAGAAACGTAAATTAAAAAAAAACGGTTTTTCAGCAAAATTAATTAATTTTCAACCAAAAATATAAATTTTCAAGCGAAAATGGAATAGTTATATCTTCAGTTAAAAAAATTACTTTTCAACTAAAAAGAAACGAATTTTCAACCAAAGAAATTAATTTTTAATTACAATGATGAATTTTCAACCAAAAATATGAAATTTAGACCAAATAGTGGATTGTTCAATCCAAAAGATGAATTTTCTATCAAAAAAAAAAACGAATTTTCAACTAAATAGTTTTTTTTCCAATGAGAGAAATCAATTCTTAAAAAAATAGAGTAGTTAAATTTTTTACTAAACAGATAACTTTTTAACGAAAAAGATTACATTTCTATAAAAAAAAAGTAAATTTTCGACAAAAATTGTAATAGTTAAAGCGAATTTTCAACTAAAATGATGAATCTCCAACTAAAAAAATTTAATTTTCAACCAAATACATGCATTTCAAACTAAAAAGATAAATTTTCGACCAAAAATAAAGTAGGATAATTTTCAGTCATTAAAATGAATTTCAAACAGAAATAAAACGAATTTTCAACCAAAAAAATCAATTTTTAACAAAAAATATTAAATTTCAACTAATGAGAGTACTCTTATACCAAAAAAAGACGGATTTTCAACAAATAGTTAAATTGTCACCGAAAACAGATGAATTTTCCACTAAAAATAGAATAGTTAAATTTCCAGAAAAAAACAAAATTAATTTTCAATCAAATTAAAGTAAATTTTCAACGAAATAGTATAATTTTCAACCAAGAAGATTAAATTTCTATCAGAAAAGATAAATTTTCGACAATTTAAAACACTTTTTAGTTGTGTTTTCACGTCAAAAAGATAAATTTTCAACCAAAGAAATGAATTTTCAACTAAAATGATGAATTTTCAACCAAAAATATGAATTTCTAACCAAATAGTTAGTTGAATTTTCAACCCAAAAAATTAATTCTCTACCAAAAAAAAAGACTCATTTTAAACAAAGTACACGAATTTTCAACTAAAAAAAAATCAATTTTCAACCAAAATTAGAATAGTTAAAATGTCAGAAAAATAAATGTTTAACCAAAAATAAAAACAAATTTTCAACAAAATATTTTTTTTCATACAAAAAAAATTATTTGTTAACAAAAGATAGAACAATTAAATTTTTAGTTAGGACAATCAATTTCCAAACAAAAAAAATGAATTCTCGACAAAATAATTTAATCTTAAACTAAAAAGGATAAATTTACAAACCAAAAATATAATATTTCAATTTGCAGTTAGAGAAGTAAATTAAAAAAAAACGAGTTTCCAGCAAAATTAATTCATTTTAAACTAAAAATATAAATTTTCAATCGAAAATGGAATAGTTATATCTTCAGTTAAAAAAATTAATTTTCAACTAAAAAGAAACAAATTATCAACCAAAAAAATTAATTTTCAACCACAATGATGAATTTTTAACCAAAAATATGAATTTTTCACCAAATAGTGGATTTTTCAGCCAAAGAAATGAATTCTTAAAAAAACATAGAATTGTTAAATTTTCTACGAAACAGATAATTTTTTATCGAAAAAGATTACATTTCTATCAAAAAAGGTAAATTTTTCACAAATAATGGTATAATTAAAGTGAATTTTGAACTAAAATGATGAATCTTCAACTAAAAAAATGTTAGTTTTACCAAATACATGAATTTTAAACTAAAAAGATCGATTTTCTACCTAAAATAAAGTAGGATAAATTTCAACCAAAAAACAAACGAATTTTCAACAAAACAGTTCAATTTTCAACCAAAGATAATAATTTATCACGTTTCTCGTTGGGAATTCATCTTTTTTGGTTGAAAATTCAACTACTTAGTTGGAAGTGGAACTACTTTGTTAAAAATTCATTTATTTAGTTGATGATAAATCATTGTAGTTTAAAAACCTTTTTTTTGGTTAGAAATTTAATTATTTTGTTGAAAATTATGTTTTCTAGATGAAAATTAATTGTTTTAACTGAAAACTTAACTCGTATACACGTTTCATTCAAATTTATCTTCTTAAGTTGAAAATTCAAATATTTGGTTTAAAATTCCTATATTTGATTGAAAATTCGAATGTTGTGGGAGATTATTCAATCTTCTTGGTGATTAATTTATCTTTTTGGTTGGAAATTCCTCTAAAAATTCAAATATTTGGTTGAAAATTCATGTACTTTGTTAAAAATTCATCTGTTTTGGTAAAAAATGCTTCTTATTGGTTGAAAATTGATCGTTTTAGTTGAAAGTGCGTTTTTTTCTGATTTAGAATTAGTTTTTTTTTTAACTGGAAATATAACTGTTCTATTTTTTGTCGAAAATGTATCTTTTTTGATAGAAATTTAATCTTGTTAATTGAAAATTATACTATTTCGTTGAGAATTTACTTCAATTTTATTGAAAATTAATTTTCTTACTGAAATTTAACTATTCTATTTTTAGTTGAAAATGTATCTCATTAGTTGAAATTTCATCTTTTTGGTTAAGAATTTATTTCTTTGGTTGAAAATTTAACTGTTTTGTTCAAAATTCGTTATTTTTTGGTTGAAAATTTATTTTACTAACTGAAAATTATCGTACTTTATTTTTGGTAGAAAATTTATCTTTTTAGTTTAAAATTCATGTAATCGATTAGAAAATTATTTTCTTTTAGTTGAAAATTCACTTTAACTATTCCATTTTTTGTGGAAAATTTACCTTTTTTGATAGAAATGTAATCTTTTTCATTAAAAAGTTATCTGTTGCGTAAAAAATTTAATTACTTTATTTTTGTTAAGAATTTCATTTCTCTCATTGGGAAAAAGACCTATTTAGTTGAAAATTCGTTTTTTTGTTGATAGAAAATTCATCTTTTGGATTGAAAAATCCACTATTCGATCAAAATTTCATATTTATGGTTAAAAATTCATCATTGTGATTAAAAATTAATTTCTTAGGTTGAAAATTCGTTTCTTTTTAGTTGAAAATTAATTTTGTTAACTGAAGATATAAATATTCCATTTTCGCTTGAAAATTTATATTTTTGGTTGACAATTAATTAATTTTGCTGAAAACTCGTTTTTTTTAAATTTACTTTTCTAACTGCAAATTGAAATATTGTATTTTTTGTTTGTAAAATTGATCTTTTTAGTTTAAAATTTAATTATTTTGTTGAAAATGGAACTATATTTTGAAAAAGTCATCGTTTTTATCAAAAATTCAAATACTTTGTTAAAAATTATTTTTTTTGGTTGAAGGTTCATCTCTTTGGTTGAAAACTGACCTGTTTTGTTGAAAATTCGTTTTTTCCTTGGCTGAAAATCAATTCTCTTATCAAAAATTTAACTATTACAGTTGAAACTTTAACTATTTTGTTGAAATTTTGTTTTGTTGTTGTTGAAAATTCATCTCTTTGGTTGAACATTAGTTTTTTAAACTGTAAATTATAATATTAAATTTTTGGTTGACAATTCATCTTTCTTAGTTGAAAATTCATGTATTTTGTTGGAAATCAGTCTTCTTTGATAGAAATTAATCTTCTTGATTGAAAATTCATCTTTTGGTTAAAAAAATCAACTATTTCAGTTCAAGATTTTTTTACAATGAGTTGAATTCTTTACCAGAAAGACGAATTTTTAACAAAATACATACATTTTGAACCAAATATTTAGTTGAATTCTCTAAAAAAAAATACGAATTTCCAAGAAATTGCATACATTTTCGACTATATATTTTGAACAATGTATATAATGTTAGTTCAGATTTTATTTTATTAATTTCTAGTTTATATTTTTTTGTTTCTAAAATTTTTTAAATAAATAGTTGAATTTTTCAACTAAAAAAAGATAAATTTTTAACAAAAAAAAGGTGTAGTTATATTTTTATTGAGGATTAATTTTCTATTTTGAAAAACGAATTTTAGATAAAACAGTTGAATTTTCAACCCGATAACACTATATTACACTAATTAAACTTATATTAGAATTTTAATCGGAAGAGATAAATAAATGGCTAAATAAACAATCTGAATGCAATTATATTGTTATTTTTAAATTTTAAATTTAAAAATAAAATTTTGTTCTGTAAATATGCAGTAAAATTTAATCTTCATATAATTTACACTTCTTGAGTACAAAAGCATTTTAAAATATTTTAAAAATAAATTTTTTTAAACTAATTTACCAGATATTTTCATATTATTTTGTACACAAGAAGTATAAGTTCTTTGAAGATTCAATTTTATTATATTTTTACAAAATAAATTTTGTTTAAATAATATTTTAATCTCACAAGGAAAAATAAAATAAAAAAATTTGCAAATAACGATTTTTATTTTCGTAAAAATAAAATTTAAACCTAATTTTTTATTCAATTAAGTACAACTTAAGAAAAAAATCTAAATATCAATTATATCGTATCTCTACATTAATTATCTCTTCTTTTAATTGCGTTATTCAATTTTTGGAAATTGTAATTTTTCGAAATTCGCAAATGAAACAAATAACTCGCAGTAATTGTACAGAAATTTAATATGAATTTAACTTTACACGCCCAAGAAACCTGATGAGCGAAAAACGAACATAGCCAATAATTTAAAAAAAAAGTTAGGGAATTTTATTTGTCAGGGAAAAGTCAGGGACTTAGAAAAAAGTTTACAAAAGTCAGGGAATTTCCATAACTTTAACTAACTGTCAAGCAGAATCAATTTGAAAATTTTCCATTTTAATTTGAAATTGTTGTATTCCGTATATGAAAGATTCTAGGTTAAAAATGTTACAAGTTCAGTTTTTGAATATCAGGGAAACTGAAAAATTGGTCAGGTAAAAATTAGAGAATTTTAAAAATGAAGTTTTGCGGTAATTCTCATATAATATTCTTGTTAGTGATTTATTTGCCTTGTATTTATATATATTTTTTTTTGCAGATACTTCCTCCTGAAAATGATCTTTTTAGTTATAAATGTTATAATTTGTTTGAAGTTTCAACAATTTTGTTAAAAAGTCATCTTCGTCTTTTTGGGTTGAAAATTCAACTATTTTCGCAGAAAATTTACTTTTTGATTAAAATTCATATTTTGATGTTAAAAAGTCAACTGAATTTTTCGGTGGCAAATTATATTATTCTTTTTGGAACATTTGGCTTTTAATTTAAAAATTTATCTATTTTAGTAGAAATTGCATCTTTCTTGGATAAAAGTGTAACTGTTGGGTTGACAATTCAACAGTTTTGTTAAAAATGCATCCGTTTTTGTTGAAAATTCAACTGTTTTGTTGAAAATTGAACTATTTTTTGAAATTCTCTCGTTTTATTAAAAAAAATCATCTAGTTTAGTTGAAATTGCATTTTTCTTGGATAAAAATGCAACTGTTTACTTGAAAATTCAACCATTTTTTTAAAAAGTCATTCTTTTTGGTTGAAAATTCAACTATTTCGTAGAACATTTAGTTTTTGTTTAAAATTTATATTCAGGTGTTGAAAAGTCAACTAAAATCTTTTTTGGATGAAAACTTATCTATTTTTTTGAAAATTTGTCTTTTTAATTTAAAAATTGATCTATTTTAGTAGAAATTGCGTCTTTCTTGGATAGTAATGCAACTGTTTGGTTAACAATTTAACAATTTTGTTAAACTCATCCTTTTTGCTTTGAAAATTCATCTGTTTTAGTAAAAATTTCATGTTTATTGCATAATAATTCCACTATTTGGTGTAAAATTCAACAATTTTGTTAAAAAGTCATTTTTTGTTGAAAATTCAACTGTTTTGTTGAAAATTCATCTTTTTGGGTTGCAAATCCAAGTATCTTCGTAGAAAATGTACTTGTTGTTTGAAACTCATATTTTGATGTTGAAAAGTCAAACAAAACATTTTTGGATGAAAATTCATTTTTTTTGTCTTTTTCATTTAAAATTCATTTGTTTTAGTCAAAATTTAATCTTTCTTGCATAAAAGTGCAACTGGTATTTGGTTAAAAATTCAACCATTTTGTTAAAAAGTTACCCTTTTTGTTTGAAAATTCAACTGTTGTGTTGAAAATTCGTCTTCTTGGGTTGATAATTCAAGTATCATCGTAGAAAATTAACTTATTGTTCAAAACTCATATATTGATGTTAAAAAATTAATCTAAAATCATTTTTGGATGAAGATTCGAATTTTTTGGAAATTTATCTTTTTGATTTAAAAATTGATCTTTTTCAGTAGAAATTTTATCTTTCTTGGATAAAAATGAAACTTTTTAGTTGAAAATTAATCTTCTTTGCTTGAGGATTCAACTATTTTTCTTGAAAATTTTGGTTGAACCACTTTGTTAAGAAATAATTTTTTTGTTGAAGATTCATATTTTTAGTTGAAATTTCATCTCTTTGGTTGAAAGTTTAACTATTTTGTTGAAAACTGATCTTTTTTTATTTAAAATTTAACTGCGTGGGTAAAAGTTGAACTGTTTTGTTGAAAATTAATTTTTTTTCTGAAAATTTACATTTTCTGGTTGAAAATTCAATTTTTGTACAAAAATTTCGTCTTTTGGCTTGAATTTAAAAAAATTTAATTTGTATCTGAAATAATTTTTTATTCCGTTTATAAAAGATCCTGTGTTTAAAATTTCACAAGATTAAAATGCTGGTATTTGAATGTAAATGGTCAGGGAAAATGAAACTAGCTGTGAATTCGATCTCGAGTGTTTCCACTTTGTATTTATAATTATATGGTGCTCATTTAACGAGCACTTTGCTTCCCGTCAGCAAATGTATTTGATTCCTCATAGAGGATGCATTAATTATTTTTTTGAATAATAGACAAACCAAAGCCTTCATTTTGATCAATTTAAAAATATAAATTTACAAAAAATACAAAATTACGAAATAATAAAACAAAAAATTTTAACACAAAGACAAATCAAATTTTGTATTCGAAATTAAATTTTTTCGAGCTGGAAAAGGGATGGGAAAAGGTGTGTCGCACCCTAACCCTTTCCCAGCTTTATGATTTCTTTACAAAAATTGTCAGGATTATTCTGTTTGAAAATTTATGATCAAAAAATTTTCTATTCATGCGTCAACTTTGAATTATGTCGATGAAAATTTTTTTTCTGTTTGAAACAGATGTTTCAAATATTATAAATGAGCATAACTTCCTTAATCTCCAATCAAGTGTATTAATATTATAGATCAATCGATTTGTCTCGAATCAAGGAATCTTTTCCGTTCTTGCATCAATTTTGAATAAAATAGTTTTACTATAAAAAAACGTGTTTTCAAATATACAAATTACCATAACTTCCTTACTCTTCAATAAAATGTATCAATATTATAGGTCAATCGATTCGTCTCGAACCAAGGATTTTTTTTTCATCAACTTTGAATTATGTTAAAGAAAAAATTGTTACTATAAAAATCGATTTTAAATATAATATAAATTACGATAACTTCCTCACTCTTTAATAAAATGGATTAATATTATAGGTCAATTGATTTATCTCGAACCGTTTTTTAAAACATTATTGAGTGCTAAAAAAATGCAATAAATATTTTCAGAAATTCTTCGGTCATTTTCAAGATATTAGTGGTGAAAACAAGCCCTCCAAATTTCATCAGTTTATCTGCAACCGTTTTCAAGTTATCATGTTCACAAAAAAGTGTGACATCCACACACATATCCGGACAATTGCTTTAATTTTTAGATTGTATTAATTCATTAATTTATTTATTAATTTTTAATTGTATTAGACATTTTTAAATTGAGGAAAGTTTAATTAAATGAATTTAAACATTTTGGAAAATGTTACCATTACAAAGCTTCCTCTATGAGGAAGAAAAATTGGTCAGTGAAAAAGCAGGGAATTTAAAAAATGAAGTTTTCACCCTGCAAAGCCTATATTATCTTAAATACAAAAAATTTCCATTAATTTCCAGTCCCGTATCTTAATATAATAATCTATAATCCGTTAATCCTATAATCCGTTACGTAATTTAAGTACAGCCCCTAGTTTGTTGCTCTGAAAAAAACAATAGCTCCGCTGAGATTCGAGCCCAGGTCTACACCTGGGCTCGAATCCCAGCGGAGCTAGGGACACAACATAAAAACTCACTTTCTCTAATTATATTTCACAGTATTGCGACTTGGAAGGTTCCTGGACAGTCTTTATGCCGCATTATCGACAGTGAAGTATCCTAACATCATCCTAAGAATAACATTAACTTTATCAAAAATCGCAAATGCACTCTTTCTCCTGGCGGATCATATTCTCTGGATTGGTCGAGTAGGAATTGTGCAAGTTGATGTCTCCAAATGGAGTTCCATAGCCAACAGGTATTGGCTGATGATGTTGACTATGAATTTATCAAGAGACTTTTACGAAATCCTTCAGATCTTAAAAGACAATCGCTCGAGTCTAATGTGGAGGAAAGTTGGTTCTTCAAATTTCAGTGTTTTAAAATACTACAGTCAAGTTTTCAGTCTCCTTAAAGAGCGCACAGATATTGTATCAGATACAATTAAGAACGCGTGCGATATCTTCATTCCATTAACTGCCTTAGGGTACACAAAACTAAGTCCTGGTGCGGTTGGATTGTTGGGTGTTATTTCTTCCCTGGTGGGAATATACACTCTTGTGGATTCTTCTGCGAAGTTGGTACCTTCGTAAAATTATTTGGGTTTCCATTTTTTGGTTTATCCCTGGGGGATATTGTAAAAATGGTATTTTGGGTGCGATTTAGGATTTCAAGATCGATAGGCTAAGACTTATAATTACTGTGAATTATTGTATGATTATTGAACCTTATGATTTTTTATATTTTGCAGTTAAGAATATTTAATTGATTAATATTCAGTTATATGTTGTATATATAATTATTAACGGTGGATGAAAATAATGTACTCTTCTGCAAAAATATTGTTGGAAACTTGAAAGCATGAAAGAGTATTTGTAAATATATCGTATGAGAACTTATCGATTGAATATTGAAGATTTTAGAAGCATGTTAATTTTGTACAATAAGATAAAATGCATTTTTGGAATAAATGATACATTTTTTAAAAACTCTCTCTTTTGTTTTATCCTTTTTTTTATAAATTTCTTTAGGGCTAGCAATTATACAATTAATGTGAAAAGGATCTTGTCAAATAAGAAAGCTACCTCAAGAATATTCAGTTTTTAATGCTTTTTCGAAATTTGTCAATGCTGGAGAATTTCAAGTTAAAGTTATTATATAGTGAAATAGTCAAATTTCAGGTATGTATCAGTAATACATTACTAATTTTGAATGTTTTATCCCTTTATATTCTTTTGAGTCCTTTAAATTCTATGTATTCTTTTTCATTCTTTTGAATTGTGTGGAATACTTTTAAACTCTTGCAAATCCTTTTGAATTCTTTCAACTTCCCTGAATTATTCTGAATTCCTCCTCATTCCCTGATAAATCTGTTATTTCTCTAAATTCTTGGAGTTGCCTAATTTCGTGGAATTTCCTTAATGCTGGAAATTCCCTGAATTCCAAGAACTTCAAAATTCTAAATTCAGAGAATCAAAGATTTCATGATATTCAATGAATTGAGAGAATCCAACATAGTCGTGGAATTCAAGAGAATTCAGAATATTTAAGGAATTCATAGGATTTTAGAGAATTCAAAATACTCAACGAATTCAGGAAATTCAGAGGGTTTCGTGGTATTTATAGGGAAATCAAGGAATTTCAGAGAATTCAAAGAATTTTAGGAATTCAGAAGATTCAAGGATTTCAGAGAATGGAAAGGAATTTATAGGAAAATTTGCTTTTGAATGAAAAAAAAATTTTTTGAAAACAAAAATTTGTCCTCAAATTTAAAGGAATTCAGGGATTTAAAAGAATTCAGAATATTAAAAAAATTCAGGAAATTTAGATAATTTGCTGAATTCCTTAAATATTTTAAATTCAGGAAATTCCAGGAATTTAGGGGATGCAGAGAATTTAAGGAATTTTAGGATTTCAGAATATTCCAAGATTTCAGGGAATTTAAACTATTTAAAGAATTCCAAAAATTGAAGGAATTTAAGATATTCAAAGATTTCAGGGAAATCACAGGATTTCAGGGATTTCAGAGCATTTAGAGAATTCAAGGAAATCGGAGTAATCAAAGAATTTAGAGTAATCAAAGATTTGAGGATATTCAATGAATTGAGAATATTCAAGGATTCCAGGATATTCAAGGAATTCAGAGAATCCAACATATTTAAAGAATTCAGGGAATTCAGAATATTTAAGGATTTTAGGTAATTCAGAGCATTAATGGAATAGAGAATTCAAGGAATTCAGAGAATTTCAGCGATCTTAGAGCATTAAGGGAATTAAAGGAATTCATGAAAATCGAGGAGTTTTAGGAGTTTGGAGAATTCATGTAATTCAAGGAATTTCAGAGATTCAAGAGAATGCAAAGAATTTTATAATTTCGCAGAATGTTCAAGGATTTCAGAGAATTCAAGGAATTTAAAGAACTCAAGGAATTCAAGTAGCTCAAGAAATTGAAGGAATTCAGGGGATTCAGAGAATTCAACAAATTTCATGAATTCAGAATAATCAAGGATTTCAGAGTATTCAAGAAATTCAGATGAGCTGAAAGAATTCGCTAATTTAAGAGAATTCCTTAAAAATTCTGAATTCAGATAATTCTAGGAATTTAGGAGATTCGGAGAATTCCTGGAATTCAGAATATGCAAAGATTTTAGAGAATTCGGAGAATTTCGAAAATTGAAGGAATTCAAGATATTCAAAGATTTCAGGGAATTTGGAGGATTTCAGGAATTGAGAATATTCTAGGATTTCAGTGAATTCAAAGAATTCAGATGAATGGAAAGAATTCAGTGATTTAAAAAAATTCCTGAAATATTCTGAATTCAGGCAATTCCAGGAATTTTAGGAATTTATGAGATTCAGAGAATTCTTGGAATTCATAATATGCCAGGATTTCAGAGAATTCGAAGAATTCCGAAAATTGAAGGAATTCAAGATATTCAAAGATTTCTGGGAATTCACAGGAATTCAGAATATTCCAGGCTTTCAGAGAATTCAAGGAATTCAGACGAATAGAAAGAATTCAGAGATTTTAAAGAATTCCCTAAATATTCAGAATTCAAGCAATTCCAAGAATTTAAGGAATTTAAGGAATTTAGGAGATTCAGAGAATGCTTGGAGTTCATAATATGCAAGGATTTCAGAGAATTCAGAATATTCAAGGATTTCAGGGAATTCAGATGAATGGAAAGAATTCAGTGATTTAAAAAAATTCCTGAAATATTCTGGATTCAGGCAGTTCCAGGAATTTAGGAAATTCAGAGAATTCTCGGAATTCATAATATGCAAGGATTTCAGGGAATTTGAAGAATTCCGAAAATTGAAGGAATGCAATATATTCAAAGATTTCAGAGAATTCGCAGGAATTCAGAATATTCAAGGATTTCAGAGAATTTAAGGAATTCAGATGAATAGAAAGAATTCAGTGATTTAAAAAAATTCCTGAAATATTCTGGATTCAGGCATTTCCAGGAATTTAAGGAATTCAGGAGATTCAGAGAATTCATAATATGCAAGGAATTTAGGGAATTTGGAGAATTCCGAAAATTGAAGGAATTCAAGATATTCAAGGATTTCAGAGAATTTAAGGAATTCAGATGAATAGAAAGAATTCAGTGATTTAAAAAAATTCCTGAAATATTCTGGATTCAGGCATTTCCAGGAATTTAAGGAATTCAGGAGATTCAGAGAATTCATAATATGCAAGAAATTCAGGGAATTTGGAGAATTCCGAAAATTGAAGGAATTCAAGATATTCAAAGATTTCAGGGAATTCAGATGAATGGAAAGAATTCAGTGATTTAAAAAAATGCCTGAAATATGATGGATTCAGGCATTTTCAGGAATTTAAGGAATTTAGGAGATTCAGAGAATTCTTGAAATTCATAATATGCAAGGATTTCAGGGAATTCGAAGAAATCCGAAAATTGAAAGAATTCAAGATATTCAAAGATTTCAGGGAATTCAGAGGAATTTAGAATATTCAAGGATTTCAGAGAATTCAAGGAATCCAGATGAAAAAAAGAATTCAGTGATTTGAAAGAATTCCCTAAATATTCAGAATTCAGGCAATTCCAGGAATTTAAGGAATTTACGCCTACCCCGAAAGGGAAATGGCTTAATGGTATAATAATAATAATAGGAGATTCAGAAAATTCTTGGAATTCATAATATGCAAGGATTTCGGAGAATTCACAGGATTTCAGGAATTCAGAATATTCAAGGATTTCAGAGAATTCAAGGAATTCAGATGAATGGAAAGAATTCAGTGATTTAAAAAAATGCCTGAAATATTCTGAATTTTGGCAATTCCAAGAATTTCAGGAATTTAGGAGATTCAGAGAATTCTTGGAATTGATAATATGCAAGGATTTCATGAAATTCGAAGAATTCTGAAAATTCAAGAAATTCAAGATATTCAAAGATTTCAGGAAATTCACAGGAATTCAGAATAATCCAGGCTTCCAGAGAATTCAAGGCATTAAGACGAATAGAAAGAATTCATTGATTTGAAAGAATTCCTTAAATATTCAGAATTCAAGCAATTCCACGAATTTAAGGAATTTTAGGAAATTATTATATGATTCAGAGAATTCTTGGAATTTAGAATATGCAAGGATTTCAGAGAATTCGTAGGATTTCAGGAATTCAGAATATTCAAAGATTTCAGAGAATTCAAGAAATTCAGATGAATGGAAAGAATTCAGTGATTTAAAAAAATTTCTGAAATATTCTGGATTCAGACAATTCCAGGAATTCTGGAAATTTCAGGAATTTAGAAGATTCAGAGAATTTCTGGAATTCAGAATATGCAAGTTTTTCAGGGAATTATAGGAATTCCGAAAATTGAAAGAATTCAAGATATTCAAAGATTTCAGGGAATTCACAAGAATTCAAAATATTCAAGGATTTCAGATAATTCAAGGAATTCAGATGAATAGAAAGAATGCAGTGATTTAGAAGAATTCCCTAAATATTCTGAATTAAAGGAATTCCAGGAATTTCAGAAATTTAGGAGATTTAGAGAATTCTTGGGATTCATAATATGCAAAGATTTTAGAGAATTCACAGGATTTCAGGAATTGAGAATATTGAATGATTTCAGAGAATTCAAGGAATTCAGATGGATATAAAGAATTCAGTGGTTAAAAAAAATTCCTAAAATATTCTGGATTCAGGAAATTCCAGGAATTCTGGAAATTTCAGGAATTTAGAAGATTCAGAGAATTTCTGGCATTCAGAATATGCAAGTATTTCAGGGAATTATAGGAATTCCGAAAATTGAAAGAATTCAAGATAT